>JACJUY010004669.1:5282-46763 GCA_014220935.1 Platorchestia sp. MABIK
TCCTTTGTTCAAAGACTATTGAACACAATTGCTTCCGTAAAATCTTTAGCATCGAATAACCCCGAGAACGAGTTGGGTTACAACAGCGAAGCAGTTAGATCTCATGAAGCTAAGAACATTTATGCTAATTTTCCACTTAATTCGTGAGTGAATGAAGGCGCCTACAATCAGAAAACAAAAGCTGCCACGCAAAATAAAAGCAGCGGAAGTAAAACAAGGCAGGAAAGATTAAGTGAAAGGCAATTTGGACTAAGTAAGATAATTCAGGAAGCATCCACTTAATTGCGCGAAATTAAAGCCATAAAACGAGTGAGCTAGCGGGCGAGTGTCAACAAACCAACACGGTTATCAGGCACGCCACCTTCTGCGGCTTAATTCGGGCCTCCTTCTGCCCATTGTGGGGCTCCTGGCCCTTATTTCGGGCCTCCTTCTGCCCATTGTGGGGCTCCTGGCCCTTATTTCGGGCCTCCTTCTGCCCATTGTGGGGCTTCTGGCCCTTATTTCGGGCCTCCTTCTGCCCATTGTGGGGCTCCTGGCCCTTATTTCGGGCCTCTTTTTGCCCATTGTGGGGCTTCTGGCCCTAATTTCGGGCCTCCTTCTGCCATTATGAGGCTCCTAGCCCTTATTTCGGGCCTCCTTTTCCTCATCATGAGGCTCCTGGCCCTTCCTTAGGATCATTTTTGCACCCTATGAGGCTCTTGGCTCTTATTTTAAGCCATTTTCTGCACATTATGAAGTTTCAGACACTTATTTCGGGCCTCCTGATGCGGCTCCGGACTATTTTGGGCCTCTTTTTGTCCATTATGAGGCTTCTTGTTCATACTAACTCTTCTTTTGAGATCTCAAGTTCTGGTAAAATAGAAGAGAACAGGAATTTGGCAAGAGGAACGAGCCGAGTGGCCCGTTCTTAGGTTGAGCCATAAGTCTCGTGCTGCCAGAGGATGATCACGCGAAACGGCAGACCAGAAATGGAGGAGAAATAACAATGCCATTCACTGTTACCAATCTTCAAGTAAAGGCACAAGCACATTCGTTACACCATTTGAGGCCCAGGTAAAGAAATGCGGGGTCCTATGATTGATTTAAATTTTTCGCGTCACTATTTTTAAAAACGTTGAAGGTTCTTTCCCGCCCTAGTGTGTTCTGGATGCCTCATTCTGATGAGTATAGTAAATATATGAGTAATGATGAACTACAAATGCACAAATATAATAAATTGCATAATACATGTGCCTGCACAACATCGTTTAGCGAAGGGAAGAATATCAGAGAACTTCATTATGCCCGCACGCAGTAGGAATTTGAATCTACATGCATCAGTCAAGCGAATTTTTGTGAACTATTTATAAAGTACATGAAAATCCTAACCGACACCATAACTTAGGTCAATGATTATAATAAATGAGCTGTTAACATTATATACAATAGATGAAAATTATGATAACGCTAAATACATGCAGCTTTTCCTTCTCTACTGGAAGAATGAACTTTGATGAGATAGAGCGTCGCACACCGCCGATGACATTCGTTAATCCACTGATGGACAGTTGCGTGCAACCAAGTTCCTCTTAAATGATGACTATACATCGTGTTGAAAAATAGTTTTATACCATAATTCTTTGGTCAATTGGACTTAAATTCATCCACCATTATAAAGATGAAGCATACAGCTTTACGAAAAGGTCATTTATTCTGTAAAAAACGTTTACAGTGATTGATTATAAGAAAATTTTAGCCTCCCTTTACCACAACAAAGATGTTCAGAAAGATGAAAGCTAAAAAAGAAGTTCATGAAACAAGATAAAAGTTGAAGAAGAAAGTAGCAAGTGCTGAAAAACAGTACAGCAGCTAACCGAAAAAAGATGGTCCGTAGCAACACAAAAAACCTATTCCAAGAAAAAGAAGGCCTACGTAACCTTTAGCTCGGGACCTCACATAATCCTCCTGGGAGCGAATGCAATTATCAAGAAACGGACGAAAAAATTTTTGTTAACTACACGGCAATAATTATAACGGACTACTCTATTCAATTCATGAAAATCAAGTGTGTGTAAAATACTAAGAGCACTCCCGTCAAATACCCTGAAAGAAATTCTCCAATAAAATTGTGTTGAAAGTGGCATTATCTGGGTAATGATGTATCTTCGTGCACAACTGTTTTTTGAAATGCACACTCTAAAAAAGTTTTCTTAGCATAAAGAAAAGCCCCAAAAATGTGATTCAGAAGTTGTCCACTTACATTATCGATCCCTGGAAGATGTTCGACTACCTTGAGCAATTTCTTCATGACTCTCAAGTATTAACGCATGCATCTAGCAACCTCTGCTTTGACACACGTTCCAGTGACGGTACACGATGTCATTGAGGGTGCCAACGCGTGTCAGCCAGCAAATGAAGGGGGAGATGTTGGTTTAACTCACAAGCGCTCTTTTCTACATGCACTGTGATTCAGTGAGTTCATCGCACTTATAGTTTTTATTTACCTTTTATGAGTCATGACTAAACGAGGCAGCAAATAAAGTTGAGCACTACTATTAAATTCGCTACATGGAAATTTAAATGCCCTATACTTGATGAAGAATAACTTTTTCCTACAGAGCGCCTATAATTTGGTATTTCTAAAGATACAAAATTTTGGAAATACCGAAATTATTTTGTGAAACAAAATAAATGTTGAAAAAGAAAGTAGTGGGTGCTGAAAAACAGGATATTTGTGAACCGAAATCTGATACATTTCATCAGAAAAATTCTGGAACTTTTTTCGATTTTGTGTGTGTGTGTCCGATTCTGAAATAAGAACTTGTTTAGCATCAAATGCCGCCCAGTTCGCAGCCCTTTTTCCCAAGGTTAGCGTGGCGTTTAGCTCACTTAAAAACGTCTTCTCGAAATCTTCTGATACATTCCATGGTAAACTATTTAAAATAACATCTAGGGTAGATCAAACAGACTTGATTGCTTCCTCCAAGGCTCATGTACACTGCTATTTTGTTCTCGATATACAAGCCGCAACAACTGGTCATCTCGTTCCAGTTGAGCTACACACAAGTTGGTATGGCTCCGTCACCTGATCAAATCCGACTAAAGACAGGTCTTTAAAATCGAGTCAATCATGTGATCAACCCCGGTTGTGCACAACACAATAGTTCCCCATCAATGGTTAGGTAGCTGAGCTCACTCAGCTACACATGATGATGTAACCGCGCTCTGCAGCGTGAAGAGTGAGACATGCAAACGAGTTCTTAATCGGCACAAATTTTTGTCCTGCATACTGTTTAGGTCTGCGTTACTCACTAGCCTGCTTAAGTTGAAATTACTACCCAGGCAAACTTCCTCAACTTGGAACTCTCATCGAAGCTAACTTCCTAAATTTGAACTGTCATAAACTTAAACCATCTAAATTTAAATCGATCATTCGGACAAGCTTTTCAAATTTAAATCAATCGTTCAGGCAAAATTTTTAAATTTCGAACTGTTCAGGCTAACTTTCTGAATTTGGAGCCATCAACCAGGTGGACTCTTTCAATTTAGAACTCTAATAAAAGAAAACAAATATTAGCGCACCAAGAAGTTTCTTACTTAACAAATTAATGGTAAAACGAAATGAAACGAAATTAATTCACAAAACACTTGTCTAAAAAAGCATACGAGTAAAACATAAAAAATCAAGAAAATGAACCATTGAAGGAAGTATGCACATTTAGTATACTTGAAGATTAGTTTGATTGATTGATTATAAATGATTTTTAGCCTCCCTATACTATATGTTCAAAGAGACGAAGGATGAAGGCACCATTTAATATGCAGTTAAGGAAACGTGGAATCAATGCACAAAGGGTGTTCCCAGTAGGGATCCCGTATGGATAGAAGGAGTAAGATAAGAAGGAAGGTTATGAAACAAGATAAAACTTGAAGAAGAAAGTCAGATAAAATGAAATATGAGTTTAAGGAGGTTAACCCAGGGGCTTTCGAGCCCAATGGGCCATTTTTGTTTCTTTGTTGAAAAAGGATCCTTAGGTGGTGGGCTATTGTGCCCTAAAATTTCATGGGGCTACGGGGACCAAAAATAAGAGGACCAAAAATCATGAATTTTTTACCCCAAATAAAAAGAAAACAACACGTGAAATGAAAATTCTAAAACTATCAGTTTGTTTGAAATGTTACAAGGATTTCAAAACTATCTTTTGAATTTGTTCTAGTCGTTAAACTCAATGACTTCTATTCCTTTGAAATATGACTAAAAATTACCTAAAAAACAATTTTTCCAATTTTTTCAAACACTAAGGCCTAAATCGAAAAAATTAATAGAACAAAATGTGTTTCTTTTTAAAAAAAAATACATAAAATGTTCAAATTTCAGAAGAGTCTGACAAATAAAAAATTCACAATTCTTCAAGAAATAAATAACTTATTATTATTCTTTTTCCTACTTGTAATTTACAATTCACAGTGTAACTATAAAATTACACAAGACGATTGTAAAAAAACATGAAAACAGCATTCAAGTACAAAAATTGTCCAGTATATTACACTTCAACTAAAAATTTTCTTTTTGGCTTATGCTCAAAACCCCTCATTTTCAACATTCAAAAAAATAGAAGTCAATGAGTTTTTATGCTAGGAAAAATAAAAACAGTTTTAAATCCTTGGAACATTTCCAACAAACAAAAATATGAATTCCGATTTCCCAATTTATACATTAAAATTTTTTTATCACAGTTCAAAACAAAAAATTTGGTATAATTTAGTTAGTGATAAAAAATCGCACTTCAAAAATAAACAAAAAAGGAAATAGAAGATTCAGATTCATTAGTTTGTTTGAAATGTTACTACAATTTCAAAACTGTCTTTGAATTTGTTCTAGCATAAAAATTCATTGTTTTCTATTCTTTTAAAATATCCCTAAACATGAACTAAAAACTAATTTTTAAATTTTTTTTCAAAAACTGAGGCCTAAATCGAAAAAGTTACATGAGTAAAATATACTTTATTTTTGAACATACATATACTGCCCACATTTCAGACGAATCGAACCAAAATTTGAAAATCAATGGGTTGACCCCTCAAACCTCCCTTGCCGCAATGTAGGCGTTACAAACAGAGAAAGGAGGAAAGCACCATTTATTATAGACTTAAGGGAACGAGGAATTTATGCGCAAGGGAGTAAGTTGAGAAGGGAGTAATGAGAAAGAAGTTTGTGAAAAAAAATAAAAGTTGAAAAAAAGTAGTGGGTACCGAAAAACAGGACAGTTGTGAACCGAAAAAGGATGGGCCGTTACAGAACAAAAACTATTCTATTTTAACAAAAGGAAGACCTACTCAACAAATGGCTCGGGACCACACAGACTGCTCCTGGGAGTGTAGTTCTCATAGATACAATATTATCTCCCTGAGGGGTTTTGCATACATAAAGGGGAAAAATTATACACACAATTCAAAAATAGATAAAGAATCGTGACTCGATACTTGGTAGTATATCCCTTATTCACTCCTACGGCAATCAATCGAAATCTAAAACATTTGGTACGTTTCTTCATGAATGAAATCACATTCTCTTATGTTTATCTTTCAAAGATACTGGACGCATTTTGGAAATCTTGATCGAATGTCAGTTTTTCATCAAACCACGAGTTATCAGTTGGGTTCAAGCCTCGGAACTGGCCTGGCCATTCGAGTTGTGTTACACTGTGAATACTTCGCCATTTATTTTAACTTTGCTCAAGATTGTTATATTGCTAAAAAGATCCTACCAACTGGGAATTCCAGTTTTAGCCACTGAAGCGTGGAAGTTAGCGATCAAAATATGACGGTTTAGTGCTGCATTTATTCCGTAATTCATGACGGGTAAATTACCCGTTCCATTCGAGGGAAAATATTCCCAGGCCAAGACGCTACCTCCACCAAACTTAAGAGTACACTGAGAAAAATTTTGTCCCAAAACCGAGACACCTTTATGTGTCATGGGCTTATACGACACACTTAGGTGTGTCAACCATGACACACTTGAACGTAAATCAATTTTGTTCCACATAAACATTTCACTTCATCAGACGGATCACTGAGTACACTAATGTACAGACAACGTCTAAGAACGTCTGAGAATTAGAAGAAAAATTGGTGAAGGTATTTGGGTTTTTAAGAGAATTGTACTTTATTCACAAAACCTGAACACAGTTCGGTTTCTACAAAAAGAATTTAGCCGTTTGAAACGTGAATATGAATTTAACTCTCTCAACCACTTTAACATGTGGTCAACGGAAATATTCTACTGTGTATCAAAATATTTCGAATAACCGTGTGAGACACACAGGTGTCTCAAAAATTTCTCTCAGTGTAGGAATTGTGTTCTCCCGTGCACTGCATTCCATCCAAACATTATTTAGTGAATTGTTTTTAAATATTTCAATTTTGGTTTCATCACTCCATAGAACATTTGCCACAATGATTCGGATTTCGTCAAATTCACGTCAAAATTTCAACAGTGCGTTTTTATGTTTTAAAAAATATTTTCATCATTATAATTGGTACAAGATTCCAGCAACAAATAATAATAACACAAAATCTCAATAAAGAAAAGAGACGGGACCATTGAGTATGAACTGTAAAAAACAGAATTTATGCACGAGGTGTAATCCCACACAGGTACCCTGCATCTAGAAACACTATGTTGGGAAGAAAAGACATAGAAGGGATTAGATTATATATTAGTTTAAGCATCCCTTACCGTAACGAAGGTGTTCCAAAGAGAGGAAGGAAGAAGGTACCATTTAGTATGGAACGCGGAATCTATGCACAAGCTGCATAGGAACAGTGAGTTGAGGAAGAAGTCCATGAAACAAGATAAAAGTTAAAGAACAAAGTAGTAGGTGTCAAAACACAGGATAACAGTTAAGTGAAAAAAGATGATCCATAACAAAATAAAAAACCTATTCCAAAAAAGAAAAGTCTACCAAACATTTATCTTGAGATCTCACATATTCCCCTGAGAGAGCTAATTCCCATAGATAGACAAAGAAGAAATAACGCAGAAGAATTGAAAACAGAAAGGAACTAAGTGAGCATGAAAGAAGTCCTGAAACCTATCTTAAGCTGAGGTAACCTACAGTATCCCCCCGACGGCGCCAGTGCCCGCAGCATAAGATCGACAAACCCAACTAATTTGAGCCCATTGCCCATCACATGCGGGGTCGGCTCAACAAGCATGGAGTTTCCCTAGCAGAGCGCGATTTCAGTCGATCTCTATGCAGTTCATTGCTCATGGTGCGCTGTGAAACACTTGGGCTTGAAGCTGACAAATCTTCTCTAAACTCTTTGCGTATGATTTTTGGATTGTTTTGAACTTTCTAGCGTATTTCCCTCCAAGATCTTGGAGATATCTTGTGCGGTGCATCTCATCTCCAGCGGATTTTTCACATTTATTTGAATCTCATACAAAAAAACTTAAGCACAAGTCGTAAGCGGAATTCCTAAGCTTCTCTGATATATTCCTTCAAATCACTAGCCTATCATTACTTGAAGGCTTTTGCTTTTTATCGAAGCTCATCGCTTCCAATTATGATTGCACCAATCTGTGTGTGATTGCAATATTGATTTGAAAATATTTAGAAACTGTATATATCAGTTGAGTGCACTACAAAAACTATCTAGGAAGTTCTGTACTGATCTCTATCGATAAGAGGCGATTTAAATCTTTTAAAAACAAAAAACAATTGTGCAGGAATACTTTTTCATCCTTGAATACAAGAAAATATATATCTTTCTTTGAATAGTTGAATCTTTATTTTCCTCGCTTATCTGCTCTTGCCATTTCAATATAAAAATAATCCCATTTCGTTTCATTTCTGTTTGTGATGCATTTGTTCAATAATGAATTTGTTAGTGAATGAATTTTTTTTTTCCTTCCACTGTACCATCCAGGCAAACATTTTAAATTTAAACGTATCATTCAGGCAGGCGTTAATTTTAAATTTAAAAACATCATCCAAATAAGAATTTCAAGCATGGTATCAACTGGGTGAGAATTTTTTGAATTAATGTAACTTCTATTTTGAGCGAGGTGAGCACGCAAAGATAATTAACAGGCAAACATGAATTACAAAAGTAGATCCTAAAACAAGAGGCTCAAGTCAAAACTTTCGTGCACTCTCTTTTACGAATGAATTATTAACTTGAAGCACTTTGCAAATTAGTTAGAGCGATGCCGAGACTGAGGGCTGGGGACCCTAATCTTCTGAGAGATCCCCTCTTAAATATTGTGCTCCCTTTCTCGAGTCGAGAAAACGACAGGAAACGTGAATTTTACTATGTCAAGTTCCCGGAAAATGTATTTCTTGCAAATATCCATACAACAAGAAAAAAAGGTGTAGAAGCAGCAAGGTCCTTTGGTTTAGTGGTCACCACAACAGACGATGCATACGCATTCAGAAGCAACGAGTTCAAAATCAAGTTTTTTGACAGAACGAACGAAAATCGATACTGTAAAATGCTTTTGAAATACGTTGGGAAATAGCGACACACATTGCTGATATTACTGGAGGGTGTGCGTGAAGTGATGTCCTGGTAGTCGGTAGATTCAGATAAGATCATGAGTTGGTTTAAGAACCTCTCTAATCACGACAAAGGTTTTCCACAGAAAGCAAAGATGAAGACGCCACTTAGTATGGAGTTAAGGGAACGGGAAATCTACACGCAAGGTGTATTCCCACACAAGATCCCCTGCGCATAGAAACAGTGAGTTAGGAAGTTCATGAAATGAAACTAAAGATGAAAAATAAATAGGTGCTGAAAACAAGACTGCAGTAAGCCAAAAAAATGGTCCTTAGCGAAACAAAAATAACTGTTCTATTTCAACAGAGGAAAGGCGGACTCAACTTTTAGCTCGGGACCTCACTTTTACCCCCCTAGGAGTCCTGTAAGTCAGTTGCAGTAAACCTACTGCCAGCATCCAGATTAAAACAGTTTTATCTTTCTGAGCAACGCTGCAGTTCAATCCTAGAACGCAAGAATTTGCAATGTGCGTAAAGCAACATTTGTCGATATTTTGACGGGTGTTTACGTGTCGGGGGAAAATAGACGTCCATGGCAAGTTGTTCCTGAACGCTTTCAGAAGCTATCGGTGATGAAGCGCGAATTAATGATAGAAGAAATGTCTTAAAAATTCACGAATACAAATGCTTCAATAATATATGTGTTTGACTGCGTGACGTTAAGGCTTTCTGCTTGAACAATCATTTCGCTTCAATAGTGTGACCGAAGCAGGAAATTCAAGTGAATTTTTAATCGGTAGCCCCGATAAGCGACGAGTTTTGAGTGAATCGACATGCGTCATAACCCACAGCTCGTCAAAACAGTAATGTACACATTTCAGCACACACCTAAATAACCTGAAAAGCTTAACTCGCATCAAACTAGCGCAGGAATGTTCCTGGTGTTGTGATCGGTCGTCAATGACACTAATGAGTGTCATATTAGACAGCTCACAGTCCCATGCACATGCTGGCAATTAGCATGAGAAGGCTATTTTCATGCTGCACGAAATGAACTTCTCAAGGTATACACGACCGTGATTATCAACCATCTCCACCTAGAGAAATCTAGAACTATAAGAAACGAGAGGGACATGGAGTCCCTACGATGCAATTAGCTTATTTATTTAATCTAGTGAACGCCATTATGTATGAAGTTTTCCGAAGAGAAGAGTTCAACTGTACGTAAGTAGAGAACACCTGATTGAGGCATCAACCTCATCTGTGAATTAGACAGTTACGTTGCGTATGCATCTATTTTTAGCTCGTGCTGAGAGGTTGAGTACTACCTGAAATGCTAGTAGGATTTAATTGGTGTATAGTACTAGGTACACAAAGTGGGCTGTTGTAACTGTTATTTTCCATAATATGTGCAGTTTTAACAGAAAAAATGTACGAAAATCTAAGTATGAGCCATTAACTGAACACGTGGCAGAGAGGGACAGATGTGCATCTCATACATAACGGTGCCCGATTCGGGTAAAGGGAGAACAAGTACATCCTACGCGAGTGCATGCGCAGTATTTTGACTGCTAAAACTGACGATCGTACAACATCAGGAAGTTTAGGGGTTTTATGAAACTATGAGAACGATCATGTGTTGCTCGAAGCACGTGACTATACACACAGGAGATCATGTAGAGCTGAGCTAGAAATCTCGACTGACGTGATGCAGCAAAATTGACACGGCAATGCGAGAAGAAATTACAGATAACAATTTTTAAAAATAGTTGGTTGCCATCACAACTGCTTAATACAATTATTGTGCTTTCATTAGTCATAATTCCAATAATTAACACGACTTCAAACAGACTCCAATAATCGTGCGATATAATTAAAATATAGATCACAGAACAAAAGCAATAGAAGTAGAGATACGGGAATATTAGCACAAGAGAATTAGAGATGAGACTTATTCAAGCAGCGGATGAGAGCGAGGGAGTGCCTTTGTCCGAGCACATAATCGGCTTAGCGGCAGCATGCCAGAACAAGCGATAGGGCGACGCGTGCCGGGTTTTCTCAATTGAAATCACGCCACATTGATCAAGCTAAAACGATCCCGCTGGTAATTGCAAAAGCCCCATGTAAAACACGACATTTTATCATTAGACCTTGAGAAATAATTTATCTCATCACATCAAAATTTCTCCGTGAAACGCGCACAGTTTAAGCCGCAATTAACAGGTCAAGCCAGAAACGAAATTCTTAGCTCTTCTTGAAAGCAGTAATCGGAAGTTGAGAATTAGGAACTCGTAAGTGTAGTGAATAAAATTTTACTATTTGATCACATGAAGAACAATTGCCCTCGTCATCTCTCAATCGCTTCTTTCAAGCTCATTTTTAAAAAGGAGACTGGTTCCGAACCGCTACCACAATTGAACGCAAAGCATGTGCTCTAATTTGGCGTGCATCAACAAAGCAGAACTTCAGCTGTGCACTTCTCATTGCTCTAACGCATAAATCGAGTTTTCCTGTAATTCGGCCACAAGCGACAAAGGACGATCAAAACTAAGATGTGCGGGGAGTTTTTGTCACCAACTTAATTGCTGCTTACTGCGCACACTCCGACAACACGAGACGAGGTCATAAGACAGAGAGCCAAGGAAGCACACAGGTCTCACCATCAGCTTGTCCGCTGTTACGTTACGCACGCAGCACTTCCATCTCACCAAACAATTTTGAAGATTGCAGTTTAAATTGAAAGTCAGTTGAAGCCTCCCTAACCACAAAACAGGCGTTCCTAACAGAGGAAGGAGGAAGGCTTAAGATGAGATAAGTTCGTTTGAGCGTCGCTAACCGCAACAAAGGCGTTACAAAGAGAAAGAAGATGAAGGCACTATTTAGTATGGAGCTTAAAACCACGGTGAACTTACGCACATGTTGAGTCGCTCACGCTTTAGGCAGCGTATATAAACAGGAAGAATGAAAGTTTACGGAACAAGATAAACGTTGAAGAAAAAAATGATAATTGTTGAAAAAAGGAGTGCAGAGAATTAAAAAAAACGGTCTGCAATAAAAAATTCTATTTCAACCACAGGAACGCCTACCTAACCTCAAGCTAGGGACTTCACATCTTCTGCCAGAAAACTGTATTTCCCATTGATACAATAGTTGTATACCCCTAAGGAAAAAATATTGAAAACGTAATTTTATCTTAAAATTTCAAGAAATTGTAACTTAATTTTAAAATCGTGTACAGGCATACCTCACCCTTACGAACTAATTTGTTCCCAAGGGTCGTGGGTAAACGGGAGTTCGTAAAGCGAGATTCAATCATTCATAGAAAATAATATAGAAAATAAAGTTACGTTCCTTCACGGAAAAATGCCCTTCATTAAATGAAGAAATATAAAAGGAAAAAATAAAATATTTCCAAATGATGTTTTATTACAACAAAATACATATAATTCCCGTATCAGAATGAAATACACAATGATTCAAATTTTGAAATTTCGAAAATTTAATCATTATCCTATACTTCATAATTTTCCACTTCAAAGAGTTCTTTATTTGTTAGTTCTTCTCTATCTGCATGAAGTAAGTCACTGATGTCATATAAAATTACATTAAAATTTGCACGTTTAGTAATACCTACAATATTTTCACATTAACTTTGCACAATCTCTTCTGGCTCTTCAAAAGCAATAAAATCAATAAAAATTGAGGGCACAGTTCCTAACACCTTTCACGTTCTTTTGAGGGATTTTCCTCATATTTTTCGATGACTTTCTTTGTATTGAAGATGTTAACACTTTTCCGAAATTCTGAAATTAATGGTCCTCCTTCCTTATCCGTTGCTTCAATTAATTTTTCAAATTTGCAGCGTAGGTAGTAGGCCTTGAAAGACGCAATCACACCCTGGTCGATGGGCTGTAATGGAGGTGTTATATTTCGTGGCACGAACATCACTTTGACATTTGGACTTTGATGTTCAAGAAATGGTGGGCATCAAAGAGCATTATTTACAATCAAGAGAATCCCAAAAGAAGTTGTTTTTTATGTTTTTTCACTTTAGGGATGAAATTCAGGGAAAAACATTCTCCAAATAAAGCGGTAGTAACCCAGGCCTACGCAAACGACTTATCGCAAAGACGAAGTTTCGCAAAGCGGCAGTACGGATACCGAGGTAGGCCTGTTTTCCATTTGTAATGCACCCCGCAACTTGCGAGCGCACAAATCTTTGTACTTACATAGTATGTGAGTGCACACGTATGAGCGATTCAAATGCATTCTTGCTCAGTAATCATCTCTGGCCATGAAACGAGAAACACCTGCAGTAAAAAGTGTCCGTCTTACTCAAAACAAGCGATAAACTGCAAACAATAAACAGAGTTACGTGTGCAACGCAAAGACGACACTACTGATGTCCGAGAGATATCATTGCTACTAAAAACTTTGAGCACAGTAATAAATATCATAAGATGAAAATTCAACTTAGACTTCTATGTCATTCTCCGGGTGTCTGGCATCTCAAATAGTGCAATCAAGAGCGTAAACTTAAATTCTCAGTGATGCAAGCTAAATTGGATTAGATAAGTTAGTTTAAGCTTCGATAACCACAACAAAGGTGTTCCTAAGAAAGAAAGATGGAAGGCACAATTTTATACCATGATATTCCTAACACATTTGTTAACTTTTTAGCTACTTGGAAGAACATTCATCGAATAGCACAGAGAATCTATGCACAAGGTGTGTTCCCACACAGTTAGCTAAGTAGAAAGATTAGGATATGAAATAAAAGCTGAATAAAGAAGTCAGGAGAACTGAAAAACAGGAAAACAGTGAACCGAGAAAATACACCTATTAAAGTATGCCTAACGCGGAACCTCACATTTAACCCCTGGAAGAGCTACTTCTCATACATCTAATAGTTGCATCCCTCTGAGGGGAACACGAAAGAGATCGAGAAATATATAAACAATGATGAAATTCAGGATATTTGTTTAGCGGTCATTACTACAATCAACCCTGCAAAGTTGAGCGAAATGAAAGCTTTTCATTTGAATACAGTATGTGCATAGAATAGAGTACACTGTTTTGAAAGCTTGGATACGTCCACATAACATAGCACGCACAAATTAGAATTAGCCTTATCAACAATCCAATTTTAAAATTTAATTCAACACCTTAACAACACTGGGAATCCTAATACTTAAGTTCGTGGCCAACATAACATGCCAACAGGCAACTCGTGTACTTTCAACATGGAGCCTTCAGGATCTGAATTTCAAAAACATCATGCCGTCGAAGCGGTACAATTGTGGCGTAAGCTTTTCAGGCGACTTAAAACCCTCGCTACCAACCGTGGCGCTCCGACAACATGGTAAATTGTTTGGAAATCATGTATCCGAATGGCCACTTAGATGACGTACAAGCACACACACACACCTGGTGAGCAGAGTGAAAATAACGGCGGTCCATCTCTGCTCGCGCCATAAACTAGAGTCAGAAATTGACGTGCAGTCGTGAGGACGCAAATGAGCGCAGGCATAACCGGGCACGCCAGGCTGGCAGGTGAAGGTCAGGCTCGCAGGTCATCTGCTGCTACCGGCTCCTTGTCATGGCCACCACTCATCAGCACGGCCAGCTAATTGCACGTCACAACGTCTTCAGTCTCACTACGGCCTAGCAGTAATTCCGCTCTCAAACTTAACGTTTACACACTATTTCCTTCATTTTCGAACACCACCTCATGGAACTCATTCTTCATTCAATGCATTTCGTAAAAAAGGGAGTATTTTTTCTTCTTTTTTAAGTAGGCATACATAACTTGCTCATGAAGCACACCACGAAGTTCAAATCTTGAGAAATTCTCTCTCCATTGTGCCATATGCCTGAGCAGGTCGTGCTTTGAACTATCACATTTACCTCGGAAAGCTCGTCTTTTCAATAAAATTTTTCTTTTAAATCTGCCAAAAACGAGCGTCGTTAACGGCGAATATTCGATCAGCAAGATTATAACCATTTTTCTGTATGTGTTCGACTTTCTAAACAAATGAACGTTTTCTTCGGAAACAATCAGTGTTTTTAAATAATTGTTTATGAAGAAAATAGATTTGCGCATGATCATAAGTACAAAAATTAATCGTACAACCAAGTGTCGCTGCAGGAAATTCTGCTGGTGGAATAAATTGAGCACTTGCATCTCCATGAAGTACAATAAAAAATTCAACAAATATCAGGGGTTCACAACTAAAGTAGCATAATTAAGTTGAAATCAATAACAAGCAACTTCAAGCCAAACAATACACTTGACTCACAGATGGAATTACCAGAGAGAATGTTTTATGCCGTTCAAATCTCAGGAGTATCGCAGGCAGAAAAAATGAACATAGAATGCAAAGGCTGAGGCCGTCCACAAGGAGGCGCCGCCCTCCCACGCGGCAGCAGGGAGAGACGAGGCAAAAACATGCTGGCCGGCAAAAAGCTGAACCTTCAACTAATAACTACCTACGGCCAAATTCGCTGCTCTACACACAGGCGAAAGGAAGTCTCTTCATCCTTAAAAACGACAAAACCTGGCAAACTTATGCAGGCGACGTCGCAGTAGAGGTAAACAAGACGTGTAATGAGGCAACGAGGAAGCTCATGTCAAGGTAAAGATGACGAATTGTGTGACCAAAAATGACCGCCATTGTATGCCCTCACAGGTGAACCACTATTCAATTAACAATTTAATAAGGATATAACAATGACGCAGATGCCTCTAATTTGAAATAAGTTCAACACTCAAAATGCAACTTAAATAGAATCGAGTCCAAAAATCATTAATCTCAAAGACAAAAAATAAATCATTGGGTGAATTAAGAGTTGACAACTGCGTTCTTAACAGTGGAAGTTGAAGAAAAAGTTCACAGTTACAAAATAAGCCGAATTGTAAACCCTTTCTCATTAGGTAAGCTGAATAATGAATGGAATTCTAAGCCTCGTCACAAAGCATCATATTTGATCACATTACGTTTCACCATGCGTCGTAATAAACACACGTTTGGAGAGTTGTTCAGCACACTTGTGTGAGCAATAGATAACGTAAGGTATCGCAGCAAGCAATGTAGCTCAGGAAATCGCAGCTGCATCAGAACATGCGTACCGCCTGATTTTCCCCACAACAGAAACCATGCACGATACGCCTAACACATTTCCTTATCCTACAGCTATTTGGAAGAACATTCGAGCATTTCGGACATTCAAGGGTTAAGAGCGTTTTGTTCTCATTGAAGAGAAACTAGCAACAACCGAAATGTGCGTTGGCTCGTAGAGGCAGCAGACGAGAATGACACCACAAGAGAACGTTGGGATCACTTTCTCTGACAACTCTCGCAGGGGTCCAGAGATGTCAAGCTGCACGTTCGATGTCTGCCTTTCATCACTAGAAAATAAAAGAAATTCTTTGCAAAGCCTCTGAAACTTTCACACAAGTCAAACTCTGAGAACATGAACTTGGAACCTTCTCTGAAGTTCAAGAGTACAGGGTGGAGGGAAACAGGTGGGCCTATCAATCACGTACCTCAATTCCATGTTAACGCGAGCAGAATGTTTTTTGGCACACTATAAAATATTAAAAGTTAGCTGAAGCCTCCCAAATCGCAACAAAGGTGTTCCCAAAAGAGGAAGAAGGAAGGCATTATTTAGAATAGAATTAGGAAACGGGGAATCTAAGCACAAGGTTGGTCAAACAGCAGGAGTTAAAAAAACTGCAAGATTTATAGAAGTTTATGAAGCAAGATAGATGAAGAAGTAAGCGGTGCTGAAAAAAAGAATAGTAATTAACTGAAAAATATGGCCCGTAAAAAACAAAAAACCTTTTCTATTCAACATAAGAAATGCTCAGGACCTCACATTTCCCTCTAGGAATACCAATTCCCTCGAAACAATAGTTGTATCGTCCTAGAGGGAAACATTGTATGTGAACCGATGTTTAAATGTAGGTATAAACGAGTTCGGGCTGGTAGCGTTCCCCTCGCTCAAACGTTACTTATTGAACTCGCTCTTAAAATTGTTAGTTGCAGAAAGTTTATTTTTCGTGCAGTTCCGAACCCACCCGTCGTGTAGCTTGTTGGTGAGCCATGACAAAAAATATCAATCTCCATCATTCTAGACAGCCTTCAATCATGCTTTCCATGAAAAATGTACGCTGCTTAGGAAAAACTACACCACTTAAGGGTATGAATCCACTATATCGACTAAGAAAGCTAGTGAGCAATTTTTTTTGTGTGATGAGAGAGGGACGAAGCAAGAACTTACCACTGAGAATTTCACGTAAGGCCCCAGTGTACCGTAAGATAGGAAAGCATACGAATGAAGCATTATATATTCCTTCGCAGCGCAGCAAACGAGAGTAAAAGCGCGTTAGCGTTTGTTATGATGAATTGGCATAATCCAATCTCTTTATAGCCGAAAAGGACGAAAAAGTATGCCACAGTGAGTCTGTAGTCTAGAGACATGAAAACATGCTAAAACGGCAGGTAAGCTTAAACACCCAATATACAAACAATTTCGACCGTCTCGTCACGAAGCAAGCATGATCACAGGAACTCGGAGCTAACAAGCACTCTTGCCAGCGCGCTGACACTGAGGGAACCTACACTAACGCGACTACTGTAAATACAGAAGAACCGCATGTAGTGCTTAGCCACAGAGAACGAAGCCCACTTGAGCACAAGCACACTGCCAGGCTGGAACGCAGCAAACCCACAAAAGCAGGCACACATACCGTGAAGAGACAGCACGCATACAAGAGCCAGCATGTAGCAACTCTCGCTTGAGCTCAGATGGAGAGGAACACGGCAGCCGTGGTCGGCTGGTCGTCGCACCTGCCAGACGCGGGTGGCAGCGCCCAGACAGCGGGCACATCATGCCCCAGGAATGCCAACGAGCGTGGGAATGTCTTTCGCTTCAGTGGTCTTTCGAGTCCACATAGGAGGACTTCAACGATATAAATGTGAGAGCGGGCTTTCACTCCAACATTGCTTCGTAAGCTCATAACGTCGAGAATCAGCTTCGGGAATCTAAGTCGTTAAGAGTATACATATTCAACAAGTACATCAGCAATAACGAAGTGAAAGCTTTTACCTATAAAGGTAATTGTATTTGCCCATCGTTGAGATGCTTTGGGGGAGCACCAGAGCAAGGATATCATGTAGAACATACTAAAAAAACGAAGTGAAACGAATATACCAATTACCTTAACTAAATGAAACATAGATTCAAGTTTCACATAAACCGCCTACTTGCACGTTCTTTAGCACTTTTAACGCGCATTTATACCCAAAACGCAGCACTTGCAACTTTTCTAGCTGGTACTATAGGGTTATAAAAGAATAAGCCCCCTGTGCCGGGCATAAAATTTGGGAGGCGTAGAAGGAGGGAAGACAGGCGCTCGAATGAGGCCAAGCCTTTAAGAGGGAGCGATCATACATCACTATATCATAAACAAAATTAACGTACTTAGCCTCGAGTCACAGCCCCAAATTTGGAACTATTCGCGAGTGGAACTGAAGTTAATCGATGCAATCTTTGCAGAGCGGCTCGGCAAGCCCGTAAACGTGATTAGTGAGCGAGCGCACCTCCGCTCACCTGCAAGGGAAGGGAGGCCTACACAACACAGGCAACACTTGGTCCACTGCAACGCCATCCAGCCAAACTTCTAGTTCACATTCTCAAAAATACCTCTCGACACTCTTTAACTGAGGGCATGGATGCGGTTCACAATCGGCGTTTTTTGACTCATGGCTTAAAATACTTAGTAACGTCGCCCTTCGACAGCGCAACTCATATAAATGAGGGAACACGTGGAAAATTTGGGATTTCCTTCAAATAAAAGTGCATCAGATTTCTAACCGAGCAAACTCTCTTCCCCAAAGAGGGCAAAACACACAACGTTATATCTTGACATGAGAAATAACGAATGTCGAACTCTAAACAAAGAAAAAATTTAATAATTCCGGGAAGGCCTCATGTTCATCAAGAACTAACCGAGCCGAGACGCGGATTGGCTAAGTTTTGAAGATGCTCTGCTTCTCGCATCATATTAAGGACTCGCTAAAGCTCCTTTTTGCTTCAGAACAAGAGACTGGAGCGTTTCCAAAGCCAACATCTCAGAAAAGTTAGGAGACTTGGGAGAGGGAAGGGCGCGCGTGAGCCGCTTACGCGTCTGTCTTGCAAGAAAGCGAAAAGGTCCACATTCTACAGTGTTGTGAAGGAGCTTCATTTCAACGTAGCGTCTAGCCAGCACGGTGCAATTTTCAGGGTAACACTAATTTCAAATGAATGAAAATAAGAACCGATATTTTACAACGTCAACTGAAATGGTGTGAAATATTCGGCGGCAAGCTGACAAGTACAAAATGACCATGTTCCTTAGAAGACAGAACACCACGTTACTATCAGACCTCATGAGCTGGGTTGCAGGTGTTGAATCATAAATCTTACAGAAGATCGACCGTGGCTACTGCAGCTGTTCCTTCTATTAAATTCATACCCGTACGTATCCTAGCTCGCCCGTGTCGTCAAGCGGACAAGTCGAGCAGAACGAGCACCACTAACATATTGAGAACGGATCATTTCAAGACTGTTCGAACACTCGTCCTGATAACATGTACATTTATGAAGTTCACGCATTAATAAATGTTAGTAGGAAGAATACTTTTTTGATACTCTTGTTCTGGATTCTTGTACTACTAAAAAGACCTATCAAAAACGGTATTTTCGTTGCAGCATCTTAGAGCAAAACAAATGAAGAACCGTTTAACGTTTGCCACAGTCCACCTTAACCAAGGAATCGAGTTTTGGGAAAGAGTTCTATGGACGATGCGAGCAAAATTGAACTTTTAGCCCAAAACGAAGCTTGTCTTGTTTTGAGGAGAACAGCAACTGTCTGTGATCCCACGAATACCATCCTAACCATCAAGTGTGACACTGAAAAGCAACATCACGGTGTGGGGATGTTTCATTGTAAATGATGTAGGGATCTTCACATCATTGATGTCAAAATGGATAGTTCCATGTGCATGCAGTTGAAGTACAAGCTGCTTCCGAGCGAAAGAAATAAAATTCAGGGCAAACCCAAGTGTTCTTTCAAACAAACAATGATACCAAATATAGTGTGAAATTAATAAAGGAATAATTCACAAGTAATAAAATAAGGGCTTTCCCGCTGTCTAGCCAATCTCCTGGCCTCAATCCCACTGGAAATTTGTGACGAATACCAAAAACTGCTGAGCACAATGGGAGTCCAATGAACCTTGTTGATTGGAGGATTATCTGTACGCAAGAATGGAACAAGATATTAAAAGAAGGAGCATCAAAAATCAGTTTTGGTACTAATGATGTATTCAAGCTGGAGTTGCAAATGCAGATCATGCCACTAAATAATAAAAACTTGTTTCTACATTTGGTCTTGTATTTATGTTCTGAACATTTTTGTATAACTAACTTTTTTACTGTGAATGAAAATTTGTTCCATTCTATTTAAATATTCTGGTAAATATACAGGATGTTTTTCAAATACGGGACCAGAAAACATCTTTTATCACTATTGATACAATGAACGGATTTTGGAAAACAAAACGGCAGTAGAATCCTGAGATTTATATCTTTTATTTGGACTAATATTTGAGGATGACATTCTTCATGTGGCGTCCACTCGACTGTTAGCAATATCAGGCGAGTGTTGGTCCCCAATAATGGCGCGTGTTCGCCAGATTCTAACTGTTGGCTAAATTCTTTACTCATCTGTAAATGATCTTCTTTGACAGAGAACTTCGCAGGTTGCACTCTCTTGAAACTTCGCTGGGCTAGGAAAACACTTCTTCAATTAGAGAAGCATGCAGTGCTTCTGAAAGCTAATTGTTCCTTTGACCAGTTCGTCATCTTGGCGGCAGTTTCAAAGCAGGATGAATTTTACTGTGTTCTCTGATTCTTATTTTGACTGTAGTATAATAAATACGTGAGCACCAAATCAAAGAAATGAATCTCAGGATTCTACTAACGTTTTGTTTTAAAAAATCCGTTCATTTTACCAAAAGCTATTAAAGATTTTCTCGGGTCCCGTATTTAAAAAACACCCTGTACATACTCTGAACTTCCTGTACACCTTACACCAGTGCTCGAGATTCTAAAATTACGTTAGAAAAAGTCGCGCAAATATCTATATTTACGTACTGAAAATTAGGTTATAAGTTAGTTTCAGCCTCCCTAACCCCAACAAAGATGTTCAAAGGGAGGAAGGTTGAAAGCACCATTTAGTATGGAGTTAAGGGGGACGCGGAATCTGTGCCCAAGGTGTATTCTCGCACAGGATCCCGTGCACATAGAAACAGTAAGTTAAGAAATGAGGTTAAGAAACAAGATAAAAGTTGAAGAAACTAGTAGGGGCTAAAAAAAACAGGAGACCAGTGAACAGAATAAAGATGGTCCTTAACACAACAAAAAACATGTTTTATTTCTACAAAAAGCAGGTCTACCTAACTCACAGCTCGGGACCTCACATTTTCTCTTAAGAGCGCTAATCACAATACTTGCATCCCCCCTGAGGAATGCACGCACTGCAACAGTGTTGACGATGAGCAGGTAGTCAGCGCCTGCACGGCCCATCCTATATGACTCGACAACACTGTGTTGTGGGTGGCGCTAAAGAAATTCCTATACGTTAGATTCCTATTATGTGCTATTGTGGTAAATATCTGATGTTATTCATCCGTTTCACTCGCAATATAACACATGGTTGTATTTTTCAAATCCTAGGAGATTATTTTACAGAGAATTTCAAACATAAAATCTTCCACGGTCAAATTCGAAGTTTTTAGGTTCGTAACATGAGCGAACTGGTGAAAAATTACTCTAGAGATTTTCCCGTCATGTTCTAGATAAACCTTGCATGCTTCTTAAGTATGCAGAACAACTCGGACTGAATTGATAGCCAAGTGTGGCACCAACGTAGGCACTTTCTTCCTTTACCCAATTTCACTGTAATATGTAGGGGCACACGGACATTCCTCAAGAATTTAAAGGGATCGATACGTTTCGCCTTTTTTGGCATTAGTGCAGCCCATTTTCTCTTGGAGAATGGTCAGTGCAGCTCTAAAACAAAGAAGAACTTGTGTGACATATTTCTGAAGTTGTTCTTTAACAGAGGCGCCTTCGATTGACTAATGCAGTTTCTCGACTTTACTTCTTTTCCAGGAAGTTGGAGGGGACTTGGAACGCTGGAGACATTGAAGACAGCACGCTCACTGCATCCCTGCAAGAAGCGGACCTGATGGCTGGACACCTGAAATTTCTGCGCAGTGCAAGGGTATGCCGCTGCCTATATCGTGGTCTCGTGAGCCATCACAATTTCCTAAGAGTTTATTAACACTTAATCATTAAGTCTTCATCTCTCATTGTAATTAAAAATAATACGTGTGAACTATGACGTAAAAGCAGAACAAAACTGATTAGCATCATTTGTGAGCATCGTGCTGTGAGCATCGTGCTGTGAGCACTGCGCTCGAGTTGCTGTGGTCTTCATTGACTAGTTTCCCGTTTCGCACAGAAAGGGCAGCGTATAAATTGAGTTAACAGAGAACGGCTTTGCTGCCTTCCATATACAACAGAAGCCCCTCAACACAATGAGCGGAAAACAAAATGCGTGTTTTTCTCAAGATGGCGGAATCGCTTCAAAATCAACTAACATGTACACGCGGGATCTGTCAATGTATAATAAAAATTTAGAAGAAACAATTTTAAAAACTTTAAATTGGGAAGTTCTGATGCTACTAACATTCTTAACTAAATCTAGAAGCAGTAGAGAAAAATAAAATTTACTAAGTGTGATAAGAATTTCAAATACATTGAACCTAATAAAAACATTCCCTCCGCTTCATCCAGATTTTGTTAAGAATTATTGTAGCATCCAAACGTTCAATATAAACGCTCGAATATTATTTTGCATCATCATTTTTATAAATTTACCAAGTAAGGATGATATTTCTAGTAGATTTGAAAGTATTTATCATTTCTGAATAAACTTCATTCTATTACTTAAAATGTTCTTCTTGGACATCACCCAATAGAATCTTTCCAAAGAACTGAAATTCTGTCAATTTTTCTACCATACGAATTTAGTGGGCTATTTTGTCCTCCATGGGGCAGTTGCGCTGCACCCAAGCGTGCTTCTCCAGTCCCAACTAGCGCTCAGCACTCAAGATGATGAATAATAAAGAAGTAAAACTGAGATTCATTTTGAATGACCACATTAAAGATGAACGTTCCCCTGCTAAGAGACGCGCTCCCATTGAGGTCACTTGACATCAGACACAAGGTCACAAAAAGACAAAAAGATGTTTCACTTTCTTTGATGTAGCAGGATAATTAATTCCCAAGAAGCGATGCACTGCTTAGGACGTTCTTCAGCTTGCCTCAAGTCCAAAAACTCAGATCCAAATCATTCGTAAACTATCCAGTATATCTCACCAAAGGCGTAACTTTAATCGATAATTCACGATTCGAGTAAAAATTATTTGAATATACACCAGCAATGACGCAGAAATAATTTGAATGGGAACTACAGCACATCGAAGGCGAGCAAAAGAGCAGAAGCGTTGGCTGCCACCGCAGCGCGCAACGTTCTCCGCCTCATGCCGACGTAGGTGACATGGAACTCTCAGTGGTGGCACGTTACATGAGTGCCTTTCAGTTCGGCATTGCAGTCACCGTACGAAGACAGAAATCACATGTTTAGATCCTCATTGAATACTTCTCAACTAAGAATTGGTGATCCTTCACATAGAAGCATAAGTAAAATCACTCTCAGTAATTACAATAATTAAGACATTTTCCTCTCTAGTGAGTACTTGAGAAACGTTAGTGTATTAACAGTTCACTGCTTTCATCGATAAACTTTACTTACACCTATATTTCTCACGTTTTAAGTATCAACTCGTGTTTTTATTCAGCCGATCCCACAACTAACATTTAATAAATTTTCTATGGAAAAAAAGTGTTTCGTTCTTATTTTCCTTGCTGACTATTGTTGACATACATGAGACTCACGCACTGTAGATTAGATTATTAGTTAGTTTAAGCCTCCCTATCCTCAACAAATGAGATCCAAAGAGAGGAAGGAAGAAGGCACCATTTAGTATGGAGTTAAGGGAGCGTGGAATCTATGCAGAAAGGGCACAGAAACAGTAAGATGAGAAAGAAGTTTATGAAACAAGATCAAAGTTGAAGAAGAAAGCAGTAGGTGTTGAAAAAAATGGACAGCAGTGAACCGAAAAAAAGTTGGTCCATAACAAAACAAAAACCTATGTTATTTTAACCAAAAGAAAGCCTACCTAACCTTTAGCTCAGGCCCTCACATTGTCCCCCTGGGAGCACTAATTACCATAGATACAATAATTGTATCCCTGTGAGGGGATCTCACGCACTGTAATTGATTTAAATGAAATGAAGTGATTGCTTGGAAATCTCACTTTTAGGATAAAAAGGAAAACTAACGTGGCTAAGAATATTATAGTAAAAAACAAACGTATCGGATCCGAAACGTTCGTTTTTTGTCATGATATTTTCAGCTACATTGGTTTTCATTTTTTATAATAAAAGTGTGAGTGATTTAGTTTTGGTTTCGTTGCAAACGTACAAGCAGTCTTTGTCTTCGCGAATGTTCCATACATTTCATTTACAGAACTTTTACTAAATCAACACTTGTCCCACACGCCTCAGCCTTTTCTGCTGATGATTATCCTGAATTTTTTCCAATCGATCACATTTGTTCGCAGCAGCTGAAATTTAAGCGCTCGAACAAGCGCCGCAAGCCGCCAATTCCACGTTTAAAATACGGCTCAAACTAAATGGGAAAACTTCTGAGTTTTCCTCACTTAGCAGTGTTTGCATGCTCTTTGGGCCGGTAACCATGGTTTCCATTCTGAAAAAATTGGTTCAAGACAGCTCAAGACCGTGAAACAGCGGGTGCGATACATAACGCTATTTTGATTGTCATCAACACGGGCTTCGTCAGAACTATTTAATGGTGACGCAAGCAAAACACGACACAATCACAAACCCGTGGTGAGAAGGATAGACTTGGGTTTAGATTAGCTGTTAGTTTAAACCTCTCTAACCGCAACAAATGCGTTCTACAGAGAGGAAAGAGGAAAACACAAAATTTGAGAAAGCAGTTCATCAGTGAACTGAAAAAGATGATCCGTAACAAAACAAAAACCTTAGCTATTTTAACAAACGGAAGGCATACCTAACCTTTAGCTCTGGACCTCACAAATTCCCTAAGGAGTGTTAATTTCCATAGACACAATAATTGTATCTCCATGAGGAGGAGACAAGGATAGCAAAAATCATGTTAAAAAAAACTATCCGAAATCTACTGGGTTTTAACGTTTTTCTCGTTTCTCATTCTGGTGTTTAAATTTATTGATGACATGACAGGCCTTCGTCATAGAAGTGTCTAGAATCTTAATCCTAAAACAAAATTTGGTTAGATTATAAGTAGCTGAATTCTCCCTAACTGTAATAATGGCGTTTCAGAGAAAGGAAGGAGGAATGCACCATGCAGTAAGGACTTGTGGGAATTTTAAATCTATTAATAAGGTGTACTTCCATACAAGATCCCCTGTGTATGGAAACAGTAAGTTAAAAAAGAAGTTTATGAAACAAGATGAAAGTTGAAGAAGAAAGTAGTTCGGGCAGAAAAACAGAGAAGCAGTGAACCGAAAAAAATGGTCCGTAACTAACCAAAACATCTATTCAATTACAACAAAAGGAAGTCCTACCTAACTTTGAGCTCGGGACCTCCCATTTTCCCCCTAGGACCGCTAATTCCCAAACATCCAATAGTTGCATTCCCTTGAGGGGTTAAAACCAATGAAATGACGTACGTGACGATCAGTTAATCACTTAGTTCAAGCAGCTTCCATCTCCACATGAACGTTGTAAAAATAGGACACATGAAGGCAATATTCACTACAGTGTGGCGTAAAGAAAACGAGAAATTTTTGCGTGATGTGTGTACTCACTCAAGAGCCCTCGCGCACAAAAAAAAGATTAAACGACGTTTATGGAATAGCATAAAATTTGGAGAAGAAGTGCTGAAAAAAAGAAAAAGTTCTGAAACAAAATAAAAAACCAATGCAATTTCAACATAAGGCTTTCAGGACCTCACTTTTACCGTTACCTTTGGGACCGCTAATTCCCATTGATGAACTAGTCGTCTCCCAGTGTTTGGGGGTTGCAAAGATGTGTACTGCTGGAGAAATTCTTAAGTGAAATGAAAAAAAATCACCCAAAAATCTTAAATTCTTTAAGAGGTGAGGTCTGAACTTTAAGAGGTGAGTCTCCACTCGAAGGAACAAGAAGCACAGTAGGAGAAGAATATCAGTAATACAGCACAGAAAATATGAGTTCTGGAGCAAACGACACAGAGACACGAAGTGAACAAGAAGCAAGACGCACCAAGAGGACGCGCCTCAGCCAGGTCTCTTGACAAGCTCAAGTAGTTCTTGCTAGCGGGCGAGGCGGGGGCCGTACGGCAAGCAGCAGCATCAGGTGGCAGGCTCATCTGAGCGTCTTTAGCAACTGGTGTAGCATTTAAAGCAGCAAACGCTAGGCAATGCAGCTCTCCACCGCCCTAACTTAATTCCACCCAATTCGCTCAAGGAACTGGACATCTTATCAAATCAGTGTTAGCAAACTAAAATCAAACACGACCCAAAAGCATACCTAATGACAGCTTGAAAATTGTTACGACTTAGAACACCAGGTATGTGACCCGTACAAACTGCTGATATTTTACTGCATCTCGGCGCGTTTTATGGTTTCTAACTGCGGCATGTAGCGACCTAAGTATCTCGTAGCCTCGCTAGATGATGAATTAGCCGAGGGCAGGGCCGTCGCTGTAATCCCTCCCAGCCAACAATAAAGCAAGCATTCATGGCCTTGCGAGCACTCACTCCATGCCGACAGGTGATTTGCAGAGTAACTCGTCGCCTGTGAGAAGGGAAAGAACATGTATTTCTTCACAAGTACACAACTATCTTAGTACTCGGAATAGGAAATCGCTAACGTTTGCAACGTTCTCGACACGCAATTTTATTACATTCAACGGTGTGACTGTACAGAGCTTCAATATAAAACGTAGATCACGATTGTTTTACGTCTTTGCTTTACTGTTGAAGATGTAATAATGTTCTATAAGTACCTAGAGTTGAACACGAAGAAATTTAAGCGTGACAACTACTATAATCCATCATTAACAAGAAAACGCGTCTCTTAACAAGTACTGTGCATTCATTTCAGTAAAAAATTTCCACAAAATCGCCAGTTTCAACCATACCAAAACAAATTTTCGCAGAATTTGACTCATATTTCGGGAATTGCTGAACTCTAAATACAGTTTAAAAAATACACATTACTCTTGGACAAGCTTCAATTCATTATTAATGTAGATGAAACGGAAAGATTATTTATTTCATTAAAAACTTGTTCATTTTATGACTGGTTGTCATTGAAGCCTCGTAGCTTACTTAGCCCAGAACGCTAATGTTGTTGACTGATAGATATAAAGCGTAATCCTGTATCTTCCTTGTAACGATGAACAGGCTTGTGGTGAATAAATTTTCCAAATCTTTCTGCACAGCAGGCCAACAAAACTGAACTTGGCGCTGCTCACAGGAGCCTACCTGCTCTGCTCTCCCTGTGCGAACCAGCATCGAGCAGCACAGCGCTACCTACACGAGTAATGCACCCGCGAAACCAAGTGGAAAAAATCAGAATGAAACGTCACATTTCACTGAGAAGAAACAAAGTCGCAGCTGCGTCAGTGCCGTGTCACCATTACGGCAGCACCCACACCACCACTCGCAGCGCAGGGTCCCACGTAGAGCATGCTGTCGCCACGTCTCCAGAGCAGCGACCACCTCCCCCGTCCTCCCCCAAACTAATGATCTCTTGAGCCTCCAATCAACAGGACTTTGTAGCTCGCCGAGTTCGGCCAGTGAATCAGAGCTCGCTCGCGCCCTGCAGCCCCGCTGGGACACCGCCAGCCATGCGCTGCTGCAACAACACAACGCCGACGCCTCCAGCTCTCAATAAACTCGGCCACAGACCCACACAATACAGGCAGCAAAACTCAATTACCAATTCCCCTTTATCCATATAACTCACAAATATTTATCAGAAACGCGAACATGAAAATTTGCTAAAACAGCGTTGAGTTTGAAGTGGTAATAATTAAATAGACTTAAGTCCTCTAGGCACACAGGCTTTTCTTCAATGAGCAAAATATTCCCCGGTACCAAACACAATGACTATTTGAAAAGGTAAAAATTGGCGGTGTAGCCTTCCACGGCAGTAAAAGAGCTCTTTATTAGTAAATAAGCACCGAACTAAATTCACAGAAGAAGAGGAAGTTAGCGATAAGCTCAAATGAGAGCAGAAGAGCGTGGGCGCGTCGTGGCTGCAACATTGAGCGGAGGTCGTCGGCTGGATGTCCGCTACGCCTCTGCCACCTGTGATCATCATCGGACAGGTTTTTGTGCCCTGAAATTGTGCCTAAGTGAAATGTGAAACGCCAGTTTGTTCTCTCAAAGCTTTATCTTTAGGTTAGAGTTGTAACCATTTGGCCCTGAACACTTTTCAAATGAACCGAAAATAGTCTCCAATCATGCATTAGCAGAGTAAATAGCAAAATAAAATAACAGACGGAATTACACTGCCTTCCCGTTGCCATTCGAGCTCAAAATAAATCGAAAGGAAAACCGTTATGAAAGCAGAAAAAGCAGTCATGTGTGAAAAATTCTTGTAGCGTGAATTCTTACACTAAACACACATAGGTAGGTCGCTATTCCGTGAACTTTTCATGTGAAATCCTCACCTTCTTCAGGCCACTGGAAATTGAGTTAAATAATTTTCGGCAAAATAAAACGGTATTTTTGCAATAGAAAACCTCCATGAAAAGGAAATGCAGCGAGAACACATCTCACGCACATATATTTCAACTGTACCTTATCACGGATATCAAATAGTTGAACCGTGCACTTTTGCTATGGAATGTTATGTTCAAAGTACATATATTCATACCTGACAAACAAAAAATGTCCATTTTTATCTCGATAAATAGACTTAGGCTATTGCTATTATGGTTGACCAACATCAAGATCAAGAATGATATGCTTAATTCTGTGAGAATTCTCAACCCAGTAAACATAACAATTATAACTTACCACTCTATCAAAGTCGAGTCACTATAATAATTCTCTAAGAACATCTCTTGAAACCTTGACCACATTTTTGAGAACCACAATGACATCGCCCTGTACCTTAAGGCGCTCATCTTCCCTCCCATATTGAGAACATAAGACGGGGTTTGACACGCCGCTGTCATCCTTCGCTAACCTTCACTAGTATTTGCTGAATGCGGCCACACGATGACACTACACACTCTTAACGCGGAAGAAGAAAACAACATGGAGGAAAGATCATATCTTGGCCTCACCTAAAAATAACAACCAGCCCTTACATGGTTGACGGTGTACGGGAGCTATACACACGGTACGGTTACTCAGAAATAAATGAAGTAAAAATTATGCAGCAGGCAAAATGTTATATAAAAAGTGTGAAATGCGTAATCTACAAATAATTTTTGATCATACTGATCAGTCGCATTTTGACGTACAGCAGCTTGATGACCGCGCTTGCCTCTTCTTGGACAAGTGAAAATTAATTAAGATGCAAGCGAAAAGTGTCAAAGCAGGACTTCTATTACTGTTTCGAGATATCAAAGTTTTGACATGAGCACGTATTATAACAGTCTGCAGACGCCCACATGAGAACATGGCTTGAGGATACGAATCATTATGTATGCCAACAGTAAACAAGAAAGTTTTGTAGTCGAAATAGATACAAACATGTCCTGAAATTTGGTCAAAATGAAAGCCGAATAAGGTAAATGAGGCACAGCAGCTGCACGATCAAAGCAGCGACGGCACTAAAGAGCAAGAACAAGGATAGGCAGGTCAAGCAGAAGGAAAAGCTCAATGCACACATCCAAATGTTGGCTCAAGTTGGCTGTTTCGCTAAAATGTCTAGTGACCAAAGTTTTAGCACCAAAGGGAGCCGGGATCGATTTCCACACGCAGAACTATTAGCGAATTCAGAGAGAAAAGAAGACTTGAAAAGCCGTAATTTCGGCCTGCTCTTCCTGACCCAATAACATTGAATTCAATCGACCTTAGGTTAGTAATCAACTTTCTAATACCAAATCCTTATGGTACAGATAAAATCCGAAAGCCAATGCGAAACAAAAAACAATCCTGATAATGGTCAGTGTAAGGACAATCAGCGCAGGAACCTGCACCGCCGCTCACCGCCCTCCGCGGCGCTGCAACGAAGCGCCGCGATTCTGGCACGCCTCATGCTCTTGCTAAACGAGGACTCAACGTCACGTGTAATACAGCTCGACTAAAATCTACAGGATCTCGCCTCAGGAACGCAGAGACGCCTTTCAGTTAAGATGAACTCATTTCTTCGACAATCGGTAACCACGCTGATATGGGAAGAATGTATCACAGTTCATCATTATAATTCTTGGTTTATCAACAAATGCGCGAACAAAACTTCCGCACTTACTAAAAATTCAACTTTCAACTACGGGATAAACACCACTCGCAATGAAAAAGAACAATCCGATGGCTATAAAATACTGTATATTCAAGACATTAAATAGGAATACCGTAAGCCCTTGAAACCTCTCAGTGCATTTACTTCGAAATCAGAGAGCTGAAAAGTTTATACGCACAAGCATGGAAGCATCCTCAACACACGCAGAGGCACTGAGGCAGAGTCAGACAGACTAGTCTACCAGGCACGTGCGACCCGCAGCCGCACACCTCACCTGCAGGCCGGCCCACAGGATCCAGTCCTGCTGACTCCGAAGCATGAATGACAACTAACGGGGAAGAACTAAAAACATGATACACTGAAATTATATAAGTTCATCTAAGCCCCCCTAACCACAACGAAAGTGTAAACTAAAGAGAGGAGGAAGGAAGGCGCCATGTAGTATGGAGTTTTGAGAAGGGGGAATCTATGCACAAGGTGTTTCCAGACAAGACTCTTTAAGCATAGAAACAGTAAGCTGTGAATGTAATTTATGAAATAAGATAACAGTTGAAAAGAGAAAGTAGTAGGTGCTGAAAAACAAGACAGCAGTGAACCGAAAAACGATGGTCCTTATCACAAGATAATACATTCCACCGTAACAACAGGAAGGCCACCTAACCTTCTACTAGGACCTCGAATATTTCCACTGGGAGTGCTAATTCTCAAAGATACAACAAAATTATCCCCCTGATGGGTAATACACTGAAATTAGACAAGAATAGCTACTCGATGAGCACAAACCTTCACTGCCTCGTGCTCTCAATGGCATGCATTACACACAATCGAGAGACCAAGCTTGCAACACAGCTAACGAATACAAATTAAACATTAAATATACGAGCTACTACAGCCACAAGTTAAGCACTCACATCAAGTCAACAAGCACCATTCACAGCCATGAGCTCAGTTGTTTTTAAGAAAGCCTAAAAATTCGTCGTTGCCATCAGAGATGAAAACCAAGCAAGGAACTAAGAATGAAGGCAGCTTGCTGTACGAAAGGTCGCCGGCGTGCTGTCGGGGTCGCTGGCGAGAGCAAACAAAAGGGGAGAACGGCAAGCAGGTTTACTTAAACGCACTACTAAACCAACACCAAGATGGAAGGAACAGCTGTCACTACGGTATCTTTCATGTGTTCCTTAAAACTTCGAAACTCATGCAGTAACATTTAGGGATGAATTCGTTTGTTACTCCCACTCGAGAACTAACGTGAACGTAGAGCCATTTGATATTTCTAAAAAATGAAGGAAGTTCTCAAATAAACCAGAAGTTTATTAAACTCTGACCGAGTACAGCCAAGCTCGTCCCAACAATTGTACCTTCACATTCAAGTGAATGTGAAGTTTTTTCAGTTTCACAAATATATTTCTTGAGTCATGGTAAAACGAAAAACTGGAGCTAAATAAAATGAAATGGAGCAGTTACAATTCTCAAAATCCCGACTAGTTAGAAAGGTCAACTTCGTTGGATCGTACAGTACTGACAGTGTTGTTGCCAGCAACCTCTCACGCAGCCACTACTGACTCAACAGCATCGTATTCGCTTCATTTTGTTACCTCATCGTGGCCTTAACCGCTCAGTTCCAGCAACTTTATAGAATAGCGAACTCTCGACGATTCTTCCTCGGTCTCGTCTAAATTCTTTAAACAATCTTCTCGTTTACAGGCTTAGCAGAAAATGAGATTTACCCATCGCTCGCAAAGCAAGCTTGAGCGGTCGTCCCAGAAGCCGAAGCACGAGACTGCCAGACATGAATGAACTCCATAGGAACTGAAAAAAAAGAAGTAATTTTCGAACATAAACTTGTGAAAACTTTTCAGGCAAGTCCATCTCGTGCAGCATCAAGCGAATACCAAGACTTTCTGATGTTTCATTAAGATCAGGAACTTTCTCGCCTGATCTTGCAGAATAACGTGTAGCTTTTGGCAAGGCACAGCCAAAAGTTTACAATTTTTCCCAAACCATGATGCTGAGCAAACAAAACAATGCTGGAAATATCAAGCAAATAGTCCCCAAAATAACATCCTATGTTGAACACGCGATGAACTCGATGAAAATCCCAGTAAGTTCAAGACAAGTTCTCAACTTTGTCTTTAACCGTCACAAATGCCGCTAATTTTTCTTGCACAATCGTGCTCAGTTTGAGGGTAGAGAAGTGCTGCGCTCACAACCTGATGCGTTAGCCCAAATCTGCGCTGCAGCACCACACCACAAATAGTCTCTTGTGAAGCTCGCACAGGAGAGCGCAGCCATCTCAGTAAATGATGCGTCCCTCTGGTAACAATATTTACATGAATGCGTGCACTTCTGTTGCTCGAGTGCCGTCGTTGTGAGCAGCTCTGCCGGGCTGTGCTGCCGGCCTGAGCAGCCCACACGCTCAAGTACACCTGTCAGGTCCATGTCTATCCAAACATAAATAACTCTTTCTGTAAAAATATGCGATAAATTGCTGCGAAATGCTCTTGACCGAATGCAACAGGCTCTCATTTCTTCAACACCAAGTTAGTGATAACTAGAGCAGAATTTAGTTAACATGTCAGTTGCGCCTGTCTCGCCATAACAGTCAGGCTCGCTAGAGCAGGCAAGGATGGTTCGCTCTAAACGGTTCGTAACTTGTGCATGAAGTCTTGAAGCTCCAGCTTTTGCGCATTGTTATGAAGGCTTGCATGCAATAACGGCTCTAGAGTTGGGGTTTAATGCTTTCTAATCTTCACGGAACTGTCACTTGGGTCCTGCTGCAGAGGTCGCACGCAGTCCACGCGGCACGCTGGTCAGCACTCTGCTCCTGCAAACGACACATTTCAGCACACGCCTCGCAAATTGCGCTCTTTTGCATCGCTTACGTTAGGATACAGATGAGGCACAAACATTTTCCGTTGTTGCCCAATGCATTTCAACGATTCAAAAAAAATTGAGATCACAAACTTTTAAACTGATGTGAGAAATTACTGATTGTTACATTTCTAAATATTTTCAACATCTAAAGCAATCAACATAACGAAACTGGTAGGCCAGCAAGGATGACGAATTCGACATGAATAATGAATTCGTCACTAGAGTGCGCGACACTGACCATGTTTCTAATTTACTTCCACCATTCGCAATCAAAAATCAATTCGCAATATTAAAAGATAGCCCCATAAATGGGAGCTAATAAAGCTAATGAGCAGCTACAGAGAAACGAATGTCCGTACAAAGAAATGGACAAAAACCACATCGCAGAAAATCCTGATATATATATATGGGAAGCTGTTGGTGGCTCTGAGGTGACCACACAGGAAAAGCTGGCTCAAAACGCCCCTTTTCCAGCTTTTGTCTTTTCCAGGACGAGAATAGACACAAGCGCAACTCCCAGCAAGATCGTGCAATGAACGTCACTCACGCAGGCAAGACGGACTAGGAAGACAAAACACAATGCTTTATTCGGAAAATAATTACCCCTTTGACTGCTGCTCGTAAAACTTTCGTTTAATATATAACTCAAATTCAAGTCAATTGCGATAAGCAATATTGAAAATAGCAAACATTACCTGGTTCGTGCCTTCATTTAGCTTTGATTTAATATTTACGAAAATTGAGTTTGTGTCTACTTGTCAGCAACATTATGAAAACTCCCTCAGGGACCAATAGTGGTGCACGTCTCAGTAAAAGTGTGAATGCCTGATTAAATATTTCTTCGGTAAATTTAGAGATTTTCTTCATCGGTTTTGAGTTCTCATGAAGATTGATGGATAATGACCATCAATTCTCTATGATGCTTGCGTTAAACTGGTTAACGATATGATGCAGAAACCATGAGACGAATATAAATAGAAACAACGTGAAAGTCTCCGTAAAACTACGTAAGTACTCGTCTTAAAGGCTCCTACGATCAATGATGCACCGGTGGATTGCTACTCACAAAATTTTTGGAAATATTAAATGCAACACCAGTTAAAAAAATGAAGGGAACCGATAAAAAGATGCAATGGAGAGGAACTTTGTGATCACATAGAGAAGGAAGAGAAAGATTGCGCTCAGCGGCACGTCGCTCAGGATATTGGCTGAGATCTTTTTGACGTCACAAACGAACCCCGGCGAGCCAGGCAACGAGCGCCGGGAAATGGAACCGCCTTTCATCACTCGCACGCATCCTACTCATTACAACAGCGTGCACTTTTGTGCTTCTAACTCGTACTAACTCTCCCATCATACTATCACACTTGGTTCACTTCATCAAAGATGGCAATTAATCATCAACCTCAGCTTATTGTCAAGCATTCGTCTACCGTCTATTAACAATGGAAATTAGGTGACATCTTATACATATCGAAGTGACCTTCCACGCTAAATTAATAAAGCAGCCAATCAGACAACAGCGTAACCGAGCCATGTAGAAATATTGAATTGATCCACCTCGCATGCGAGACCTCCTCCGCAAACCCCGCAACGACAAATCAACGACAGAATTTTGACTTGTAATCAAATATCGAATCACGCACCATTATTGCCTTCGATGTTCTCGTCGTTACAAGAAGGCACAGGAGCAGAACGTCACACAAGCACCAGGTCGGGCAGGTATGGGCTCCAGGTGGGGCAGGTATGAGCACCAGCCATGCCTCACTACCAGGTCGGGCAGGTATCAGCACCAGTCATGCCTCACCACCAGGTGGGGCAGGTATGAGCACCAGCCATGCCTCACCACCAGGTCGGGCAGGTATCAGCACCAGTCATGCCCCAACATCAGGTGGGGCAGGTATGAGCACCAGTCATGCCCCAACACCAGGTGGGGCAGGTATGAGCACCAGCCATGCCTCACCACCAGGTGGGGCAGGTGTGAGCACCAGCCATGCCTCACCACCAGGTCGGCAGATATGAGCACCAGCCATGCCTCACCACCAGGTCGGCAGATATGAACACCAGCCATGCNCTCACCACCAGGTCGGCAGGTATGAGCACCAGCCATGCCTCACCACCAGGTCGGCAGGTATGAGCACCAGCCATGCCTCACCACCAGGTCGGCAGGTATGAGCACCAGCCATGCCTCACCACCAGGTCGGCAGATATGAGCACCAGCCATGCCTCACCACCAGGTCGGCAGGTATGAGCGCGGCCAACACACCGGCGCTTTCATCAACACGCGCCTCTCGAGCATTAGCTTATCAGCGGTGGTGAGTGATGACCCAGGGCGCCTGAGACTGCATCTCCATTTCCCCGGGCAGAAAGTGCTCAACACACACAACTATCGAGCAAAAGCGGCATCTTCACACATAATCATCGTTCGTCACACTCGATGCCACAATCAATTAAATGTATTGGAAGCCAAGACAAACATCTCTACTCACTTGGCGCAAAAAAATTGGACATCTTACAAAGTTGGCTTTGGTGCTTAGATCATTGAAGCCTACCGGAAGAGTTAACCGTTACTTCAAAACATTTGATAGTCATATACTCCATAACAGAAAGTTATTGAAGAGAAAACGGATGACAGCATTTTGTTGGCGTAACCTGATTAGATTCGAGATTAAAGATTAGAAATTAGAGACTAAGGATTAGATTATAAGCAATGTAGTTCACAACACTAACTAAAACAAAGGTGTTCCAAAGAATGGAAGGAGGAGGACATTATTTAGTATGAAATTGAAGGAACGGAAAATCTACACACAAGAAGTGTTCCCACACAAGAAAAAGTTCAGAAAACAAAAAGAAAGTTGAAAAACAATGCAATAGATGCTGAAATACACAGAAAACCGAATGACGAGGATCCGTAGCTAAACAAAAGATTATAGGTTAGTTTAAGCCTCCCTAGCCGCTACAAAAAAAAACGTATCAAAGAGAGGAAAGAGGAAGGCACCAATTAGTGTGGATATTAGGGAATGCAGAATCTATGCAGAAGGGGCATAGAAACAGTAAGTTGGGAAAGAAGTTCATGAAACGAGATAAAAGTTGAAGAAGAAAGTAGTAGGTGCTGAAAAACAGGACAGCAGTGAATCGAAAAAAGTGGTCCTTAACATGGCAAAAAAAAAATTTTCATTTCAACAAAAAGAAAATCTATCTAACTCTCAGCTCGGGCCCTCACACATTGACCCCCTGAGAGCGCTAATTCCCATAGATACAATAGTTGTATCCCCCTGAGGGGAGCAAAACAAAAAGACCTATTTTATTTCAATAAATGAAGGCATACCAAACCTTTAGCTTGGGACCTCACATTGTGCAAATTCTCTCAGTTTCTTCCTTGATAGGTGGAGTTACTGTAAACATCCTCATTGGCCTAAAAATCATTCGATTTCCATGCGCGTTGCATGAATACCAGCCAACATTTTAGATCTATTCAGTGCAAAAGTTTTCAAACATTAAATGATAGAATTCACGTAAGAGTAATGGATGAAAACCTTCTAAACTCAGCAGTGAGGGCAAGAGCTCGAGCAAACGAATGTTAACAAGGACCATGAGAACTACAAACTAATTCATTAAATCAGAGAAGGCTCACGAAAATGCAGAGGGGAAGTTTGACCGAAGTTCGCAACTAGTTCTAATATGAGACAAAAGTAAGAGGAAAAGTTAGTTCAATACAAAATACGCGGAAACATTCGCCAGCACCAGGAGAGTAATAAACGGCTGCGCATGCCAGCCCTTCATTAGTGAGCTATAAAATACATTACGTTCTTAAAGTTGAAGGGTTAATTAGCTGCAAACGCCGTTACATGAGCAGAAAGAAGTTAGGCGCTGCTCACTATGTCAAGTCCTGACTCTTCAGCGTCATGTACAAACAGGAGGCATACTCAACGGTACGCTCGGGCATTACGGTAGGACAGTGCAAGCCAAAGAGTGGATTTATAGATTGGATGTTAGTGTAAGCTTTCCTAACAGCAACAAAGACGTTCCAAAGAGATGAAGGCACCATTTAGGATTGCGTTAAGGGAACGCGGAATCTATGCAAAAGGTGTATTCCTGCACAAGATGCCGTGCACATTAGAAACAGTACGTTAATAAGGAAGGCTATGGAAAAAGATAGCAGTTGAAGAAGGTAGTCAGAGGTACTGAAAAACAGGACAGCAGTGAACCGAAAAAGGGTGGTCTTTAACAAAACGAAAAACATTTTATTTGAACAAAAATAAGGCCTACCTAACTCAGCCCAGGACCATACATTTTCCCCCGGGAGCGCCAATTCTCATAGATACAGTGATTGTATTCCCCTGAGGAGGAGGGGATTTAACATTTAACGAAAGTTTTGCACTCGAAAACCTCGTCTTCTTTTTCTCTTTAAGAAAATCAAGGTCTGAGGCACAAGCTAAGTCTAAAATATTGATGCAGCAGTTGCTAAAGGATTGCCTTATCGATGATTATAAATGCAGTACGGTCGGTAGAATTTGCTTTACAATAGCAGGTTCTCAGCCATCAATATTATTGTCGGCTAGTGCACAACGATCAACAATAATCTAGCCCAACGCCTTAGGTGGGATTCGGACCCACAATAATTTGTAAAGTGACGAGTCCATTTCTTCTTTCCCCTCTAATCAATACGGTATTTTTATAAAGAAGCATCGCTTCATCGCAATATCTGGTTCGTGTCTCACTGTTGGTAGACTCTCCACATGAATGTTTCTTCCGCAAGATTAGCCGGAAGAAAGATGTGTCTAGCCATTGCTTCGAGTGCGCACCGCACGGATACGAACACAAGCGGGCACTTCGACAGTAGAGAGACGGGGTGGAAACAGACGTATTATTTTCAAGAGTAGAGTTGCATGCGCGTAATGTTGACTCAATCATCGTCGCCCACTTGTAACTTAGTTATACAAATTAAAGATTAAAGCCCCATCAGCTCAGAGCCACTACTAGAGAAGCGTAGCACTCTAGTCATTCCAAAAATTTTGAATAACTGATAAATTAGATGTTAGTTTAAGCCTCCCTAACCGCCAAAAAAAAGTGTTCCGAAATGAGAAAGGATGAAGGCACCATTTAGTCTGGAGATAAGGGAATGCGGAATCTAAGCAGATGGGGCATAGCAAGTGATTAGCAACAGTGCATAGAAACAGTAAGTTGAGAAAGAAGTTCATGAAACACAATGAAAGTTGAAAGTAGGAGGTGTTGAAAAACAGAACAGCAGTGAACCGAAAAAAGGTGGTTCTTAACATCCCAAAAAACCTTTTATTTCAACAAAAAGAACACCTACCTAACTCTCATCTCGGGCCCTTACACATTTTCCTTCAAGGAGTGCTAATTCCCATAGATACAATAGTTGTATCCCAGGGGGAATGAATAACCGATATTTAGAATAAAATAGATTTAAACCCTTCACCATTGATTAAGAAAATGCACGCTTGACATAGGAAAAAAAACCTCACCTGCTGAATTTCTAGGTGTGTTGGGAGCTAAACTTCAGACGATGCATCATTTCATTGACACAGTCATGTGAATTTTAACTGCCTTTAGCTGCTCTTATAGCGCTATTCAGACAAGTTTTGCTCTGGCATCGACAGTCATAAAATTTAAAGAACGCTCTACTCTCCCATTCTCATCAGGCAATAAAAATCTCTCCGATTTTTTAATATAGGGTATGAAAAGCACACCATACATCTTCATTACATTTTCATTTTACAAACTGTAGTAAAATTCTGGATAAGATGTTGCTGCTCTCTATCAGGAGCGAGCATTGGATCATATCACCAAAAAACTGAGGCTACCACACGTTCCAATACACAAACCTGAGCATTCTGAAATGTCTTCACCATTATTCAAAAATTAACATTGAGATGTCAGCATGTAAACGATAAATAAGAACTTTAAAGATCATAAAATCTTCCAAACAAAATTCAAATAGAAAAAATGTTAAACAGATGCTATGTGCTTGAAATGTGCTCCACACGTTGATGCGCTTAACAAGTTGCTTACGATACGACTCATCGATGGCTCATTTAAACAATTTTAACGACCTTTTAAAATTAATAGTATTAAATGGGCCCAGTTAATGTTTGGTTGGTATTCATAAAATTGCTAAGAACTTTTAACTTTAATTTTGAGTTGAATATCGAACTTGAGTTTAACCCATCGCAGTGAACGTGTTAATATGTCAAATACCATTCAAATATATTGGAGTACGCTGTCTCATAAAGTACTTGGAATGGAAGAACTTAATACTATTACTTGTGCGTCACTCGGCTTCTCAATTTATGGTTAGTTTAAATTAGATTAACACGTTTCCTGCGATGAATTCAACTGAAGTTCAATACTCAATGTAAAATCAATTGTAGTAGGCCATTCAGCAATTTAGAAAATGGATCCCTTCGCAGAAAACACATCAACACTTTTCCTGCGAAGGGACCCACCGGTGGTAACTGAGGGGTTTTCCATAACGTTGCCAACCGACCTGCAGTCACTAACTTAATTTTCATAAATACTTCATGAGAACTAAATGGAGGCACTTCCAGTTCAGATTTGCTATTTTTTTAAATTGCTCACTTCAATTGGGTTTCAAATTTTAATTGTGTTGCACTTCAGTCTAACCCATCGCAGGGAACGTGTTAAATTAGACTAAATTACATGAAATTATTTTAGGTTATAATTATTATATATGAAAGTTTTAGCCTCCCTTAACCACGACAAAGATGTTCCAAGAGAGGAAGGAGGAAGGCACCATTTGGTATGGAGTTGAGGGAACGTGGAATCTATGCACAAGGTGCACAGAGACAGTAAGCTAAGAAAGAAGTTCATGAAACAATAAAAAGTTGAAGAAGAAAGTAGTAGGTGCTGAAAAACAGGACAGCAGTGAACCGAAAAAAAGATGGTCCGTAACAAAACAAAACCTGTTCTATTTCAACAAAAAGGAAGCCTACCTAACGTTTAGCTCGGGCTCTCACATAGTCCCCCTGGGAGCGCTAATTCCCATAGATACAATAGTTGTATCCCCCTGAGGGGGATTATTTTAGGTAACAAGTAAGTTTACGCTTCCATAACCAAAAAAAAGGTGTCCCGAACAAAGGGAGAATAGAAACACAATTTACTGTGGAGTTGAGGGTACACAAAATCTATGCACAAGGTGTGTTCGCACACAAAATCACCTGCGCATGGAAACCGCAAGTAAAGAATGAACTTATTGAACCATATAAAAGTTGATGGAATGCGTAATAGCTGATGAAAAACAGGACGGCATTTAATCGAATAAAAACGGTCGTGAATAAAATGAAAAAGCGATTCTTATTTAAACAAAACGAAAGCCTACTTACCTTTCAGTTCGGGACCTTGCATTCCCCCCTGAGAGCGCTAATTCAAAACTGTATATACAATAGTATCTCATTCCGGGGTTTCTTAAAAGAAGACATAGGTACTGTGGGGAAATTTGCAGAAAATTAGCTACCTGCTACGAGCACAAGGCGATTCAGAAGAGGAAATAAAAAGGCAACTAAAAGGAGGCATAATGTCAAACGTTGGGCTTGAAAGGTTACATAAAAAGGACGTAAGAAAGGTGTAAATACACGCACCGAAAACGTTGGGATCTCGAACACTGAAATAAGCATCCGGTAAGCAAGTACCATAAGCTGGTTACAACACCGCCCCGCCACTGGAAGCTCGGGCAGTGCGAGGGTTTGTAGCCTCATTTACATGGAAAAAGCACCCAGGTAAAACATGCTGAAAAACAGGTAACCTAAAGAGTGAACTGATGACAGCGGCATTCGAATTTGCATGAAACGTCATGAAAAATATCATGGCGAACTCGTGTAGTTGAGGCAAGTACTTGTACAGAACCACATGAAAATTTGCAAATAGTTGATTAGATAAGTTAGTTAAAACCTCCTTAACCACGACTGACATGTTCCAAAGAAAGGAATGAGGAACGCACCATTTAGTACGCCCTAAGTGTGTTCTATGCACAAGGTGTGTTGTCACACAAGATTCCCTGCGCATAGAAACAACATGTCAGGAAAGAAGTTTATGAAACAAAGTCAAAGTTGAAGACGAAACTCGTAGGTGTTAAAAAACAGTACAAGTGAATCGAAAAAACTGGTCTGTCACACAAGAAAAAATTCTGATATAACAAAAATAGCCAACTTAACCAATTATTTTTCTGTTTGGTTAATGACTCCCCAGCCACATCAAAGGCGATATCAAGAAAACGAAGAGAAGGGACATCTGGTGTGGCCTGCAGAAAACGGCAAATTTGACACAAGGCATGTTCCCACACAAGACACTCTGCACATAAAAACAAGTTACTAAAAAACAGGAAAAAATGATGAAGAAGAGATGGCGGAGAAGGCCTGAAAACTGGAAGAAGTGGGCACGAAAAACAGAAGCAGTTCCAAAGGCCTATCCGTAGTTGAGGTAACCTAACATA
>JACJUY010004669.1:46776-58047 GCA_014220935.1 Platorchestia sp. MABIK
GGGGGGGGGGCGCGAGTTATAGCTTAGGATAGACAAACCTTAATTACCTAAGCCTATTTACTGCCTATCTTATGCCCCAGCAGCGGGCCTACCTAGCCTTCATCTTGGGACCTAACATTTTCCCCCCAGTGAGAAAAATGGTAAATAGTTCTTAACACGTAATCAACTATTCGAGAGAAAAATACTTATCAGTAGATTAGATTAGACGAGATTAAATTGCAAGTCAGTGCAAGCCTCCCTAACCCCTACACAGGTGTTCCTATAGATGTTCGAGAGGAAGAAGGAATGCACCATTTAATTAATATGGAATTAGGGGAACAGGGAATCTCTGCATAAGAAGACTCCATGCGTCCTGCCCAAAGAAACAGCAAGATTGAAGGAAGTTAATGAAACAAGATAGAAGCTGAAGGAGAGAGCAATAAGGGCTGAAAAAAGGGAGCAATGATTGAAAAATCTGGTCCGAATTAGAATAAAAAACTTAATCGATTTCAAGAAAAGGTAGGCAATGAAATTTTTAGCTCGGGACTTCATATCTTTCCCTTGGAAGCGCTAATTCCCACAGATGCAATATTTGGATCACACTGAGGAGAAATTAAATATTTCTGAACAGCCTATAGATATTAACCTGCTATATATAAACTAGTACAAGTCTTCTTCGCCACAACAAAGTCGTTACAAAAAGAGGAAAGAGGAAGGCACAATTGACTGTGTACTTGAGGGAACGCAGAATCTCTGCACATGATGCAGAGAGATACTAAATTGAGAAAGAAGGAAGGAAGAGAAGGAAGTTATACAGTAAATTCTAAAAAACATGAGAGAAATGAACCATAAAAAGATGGTCTGTAGCGAAACAAAAAAACTTGTTTTAGTTCAAGCAAAGGAAAGCTTATTTAACCTTTAAGCTCGGGACCTAACATTTCCCCTCGGGGAGCGCTAATTCCCATTAGTACGATAGTTGCACCATCTACGCGGCACGTCCTCCTCACTGAAGCGCCCACACCCACTCACACGACAGATCAGAACGCACGTCGAGCTCGTGAGGGCGCGCTTCGCTCATGGTACGATAGTTTCTGCATGTCACTCGAGAAGATTACATTAAATGTTAGTTTAAGCCTCCCTACAACCTCAACAAAGGCCTTCTAAAGAGAGGAAGGCACCATCTAGTATGAACTTAAGGGAACGAGGAATCTACACACAAGATGCATACAAACAGTAAGTTGAGAAAGAATGGTAAGAAACAAGATAAAAACGAGATGAAAGTTGAAGAACAAAGTAGTAAGTGCTGAAAAACAGGACAGCACTGAACTGAAAATAGATGGTCCGTAACAAAAAAAAACGGTTCTATTTTGACACAAAGAAGGCCTCCCTAACCTTTAACTCGAGACCTTACACATTCCCCAAGGAGTGCTAATTCCCATTTATTCAACATTTGTATCATTCTGAGGGCCTGGCACGTGAGAAACACGTCTTTCTTTATAGAACAAATTCGAGTGTAGCTACTGGTGATACGAAGGTGGTCGAGATGACACCTTGAACTCTAAATACAAGAAAAACAATATTGTCTGAGAAGAGTTTATTGTTGAACCTGGCATAATGCGAAAAACTTGGGATATCAATGAAGGCAAGTTCAAACACACACTTAGACACACATAGACCCACACAATCATAAGAAACATCTTCAACAAATCATGAGGCAAGACATGAACATTTTAATACATAAGAGGTGTACAGCATTGTGAGGAGCTTCTGAACCGCCCCAGTTCGGCCTGTTCTAAATGTTCTAATCAACTAATCTTAAATTTTAATGAAGCGATAAATTATCCCAAAACAAGACTCTCTCTTCACTGGATGTTATTCTTTACCTAGCGGTCGCATTTATGCGCCTCTATCTACTTTCCTTCTGTCATGGTTCTTGCGTTTTATTCCAACTAAATAGATTCCAATTAAATAGGCTTCAGCTAAATAAGGAAACTATTTTTGCCGGAGTTTATCATCGGATTTCTGCGGAAAATGATTAAATTACTTTCCTTGGTTGTGATTCATTGTCTTCATGAACGCCTTGCGAAACTGACACAAATGACATATCGCACTACGAGAGGACAAAAAGCAGTTCAGTAAAAAAAGCTGATTACCACGTAGTACGGGAGGGAGCAGCAGCTGCGGAGAGTTTTCCTGAATCGATCACTAGAGCGTCTGAGATTACCTCGACTCGCTGAGGAACACGCCCTTCTGATCACTAACTTAACTCGAGGCGCTCATACATCAGGGATGTAGCTGCACACAATACCTGCTCCTCGCGGCACTTCTTTACAGCCGCATGGTTGTACACAAGCAAGGCTTCACTCAACACAAGAGCGTTTAGCTCCGCGTACCAACAATTGAGAACTCTCGCTTCAATTAGAACTTCAAGATCAAAGTTCTAAGCCAACATTTCACGCAATTAACCAAATTTCCCCATGTATTCATTTTCATTTAGTTCAACAAAAGGTTTGAGAGCTGCAAGTCGAGCGAGAAAGAAGTTACCAACAACATTTGCCCATGACCAACACCTCGGCCACGATGGCGGCGAGCTCAGTAACCTTTCATTTAAATAATATCGTTTCTTTCGCTTAGAAGGAAGAGCTCGGGAAGAACCAGGCTCACTTTCCAAAATGAATTTAAAAATTAAAGATTGATCGTGAGATTCGCACACTTGGAGACCGGCCAAAGCTCATTTATCCGAAGTTCTTGAAAAATGTGCCCCATAAAAGAAACTTGGCTTTTGGGAGTTTGAAAGGCGATTTATGAAGCTCGCTTTTCGCGAGATTATGGGGCAGGCGGAAAATTCTTTGCTTGCGGCGGCAAGCGAAGACAAACAATTTGCGAGCCCCTCCACCAAACTCCAACAATAAGATAACAAGCAATCACCGGGAAATGTTTGAGGGCGGCTGACCAAGCGCTCGGTTCAAAATGGCTGCAATGCGCGCATCCCAACATTTTGACGGCCTTGTGTGTGAATAAAAACATTTAGTTCGTTTTACATATAAAATGTAGATTTTTGAAGTGCAGCATTATAAATTCCGAAACCTGTAGGAAACAGTCAAACCCGGCGTTCTTGCCCGTCTCCAAGGACAGTAAACAACACATGTGTTTTTTTTTTAAGACTCGCAGCAATTTGGCTGACAAAGGTGACTAAGACTACCAGCATTTCTTCACACATCGTTCACTGTTCTGCACGTACCACATGCATCTGGAAAATGATTTTAAATGTTCACTATTGACTTTTGCATTCTTCATTTTTTAAGCAAATTTGACTGCGTCTAGTTAGCTAAGCACACAAATGAGACCGTACTTTTCGAACGGAGGGAAAATTCGGATGAAAAAGGGTATATACGAAGTATTGTCACAATGAAAGCCACAAATACCGCTGGGGCTACAGAGCAACTGGTGGGACACGCAGCTCACACCATGATTAGCAGCGGCTTTAGGGCCACTCGAGCTACAATGGCGCGGCTGCGCTCGTAGCGACTCAGCCATGATCAGACATTGTTGTGTCTGCTGAAACTGAGGTATTCCAACGCCACAGTTGTGCCCGCGCCAACTGTGGCACTTCAATGGCACATTAGGCCAAATTGTGCCTGTGGCAATTGTGGCATTTAGATAACTCATGCAACACAATTTTGCCTGCTGCAATTGTGCAGTCTGACGGCACGTGAGACATAGACGTGCTTGGGGTAACAGTAATTCAAAGAAAGTATTATAAGTCATGGCTGGTGATCGACTCCTAAACGATTTTTGCTGCGTCTCTTGGGGCACGCTTCATCATGCTTTGTTGTGGCTTATGTAGCACACCATGCGCCCTGTACTACACAGGTTGTGCTTACATACCAGTGTGCCTACAACGTGGTTGTCTGAAGGTAATAGCCAAAGTTCCACTCGCACCACAAAAAGCGTAACATACTCAGGCAATTTATGTACAGAAGTTACACCCTTGAATACCATTGAGGCTGTACACAAGATGCTGCTAAGTTTTGCTGTAATTTCAACAGAAAAGACAAAGCTACTGAGCTGCTACGGCACTCGGCGGCCAGAAGATAAAGCAACAGCAGAAATGGCAGTCTCCACGACATGTGTGCAGCTGCACTCCATTCACCTGAAACCGAGCCGCAGCTCCCGCACCAGACTCTGCGGTAGGTGGTGGTGGCAAGTGATGTGGCGCCGAGTGATAAGTGCGGTGCATCACTCGCCAGAATGAGGCCGATAAGGCGGCCCTGGCTCCCATCTCGCGCCCTCACAATGGTAACGCCTACCGTCTTTCATCCCAACACCGACCCACCAACTTGCCAACAATTCCAAAAAATACACCACAGAGTAAAAATATCTCGTCTTTCGCTACCAAAACCCGAGAAAAACGAAGCCACGTTAGAGAAAAGACGCTCAAAATGCTTGAATGCTTAAACCAAAATATAAATCGAGAAGATATTACGACGAAGTAAAATAAATACGGTGTAACACAAGTGAACAAACAATACACATGAGAGCACAATGATCGTCAATCAGGTAGGTTCATCAACTTCAGCAAATAATAATTCCAAGTCTGATAGTTCAGCTATGTCTAAAAAAATATTTCAAATGAAAACTTACGAGAAATTACAAAAACCTGCGGCCTGATGTCACGTACCTGAGGTAGAACAAGAGACTGACCTGCAGCGGCGAGGTGCTTGCGTCCATCAAGAGCCGCAGGTGACCACAGTAATGCTCCAAGTGTACAGTTACTTCAACCATCAACTCACCTGCGAAAGAAAACACAACTACAATACACACGGCCTTAGTGAAATGATCACAACAAGTACCATGGAAGCGTGAATGGTCCAGTTAACAGAAATGAAATAGCATTTGACCTTATACTTTGCGCTGAACACCAATGCGAATTTATAAAGACGGTATAAATGCCCGTTAACAGAAGTTCTCACAACACAGCTAAAGCTAACAACACAACTACAAGACTGCCTTTAAAGTAGGATGACAACCTTAAAGTGGATGAGGGTACCAACTACTGAGCCCGCATCATAGAGCCCACACGGTGCAGGCTTCTTTAATTGGCTTTTATCTGGACAAAATTCGCAATTTTTTTAATGGAATATTATTATGAAAATCACTGTCTCTAGCTTAAACGCGGCAACTATGCAAGCTGTCAGATGCTAAATGACATTTATGAAAAAATTTCTCGATGAAACCGAGAATTTGAAAACTTCAGCAAAAAAAATGGGCAACGAGCAACCCCGCACTCAAGTCCCATGTGGAGGCGGTCACATTTGGGGTGAGGTGGACAAACTTATTTTATCAGACCCACCCTAAAATTCAAGTAAATGTATGCAACGTAAAGTGCGGTAATGGTTTGCGGTACTGGCAGTGCCAATGAACGATATGCATCACATAAACAACGATCTACATGAAACTACAAAACACCATTTAAACTACAACTTGCCTGAAACGATTATATATCATGTAACTTCAATATAATATAACCCAAGATAGGAAACAACTTGAAAATTTATTTGGACAAGGGTAAGGCGAACAAAAATTGCCGTTACACGGTTCAAGAAATTGTTTTCTTGAAAGAAAAGAAGACGATGACACAGGTGACAGAGGTAGGTTGTACGGTGCGCTCGCCTCTGAGAGAGACAAAAGTGTAGATTGAAAAAAAGCGTGCTCGGTTACAAATGTGAACTTGATGAAAGCTTATTCTGTGATGGAGAGTTTCGGTTGCTAGGATACCGTAATGAGTATAGACATCGCTAGCATTTCTCCCAGAATGTAGTTCAGGAATCCTACATATTCACCATGAGTGTCAAGTATCCAAGATACACTGAAGAACAATTTTCTACACTCGGTCCATCAGTGTAGAAAATTGTTCTTCGGTGTATCTTGGGCACTGACACTATGAAGGATTCTTGAACTACATTCTGGGATAAATTCTAGGAGTGTCTGTCTTTGACCGGATATGCTGTAGAATCTACAGCATGTTCTGTAGAAAGACCCCAGCTAATTTTCGCGCCGTTTATTTTAATACAAAAAGATCATTCTATGTTTGTATGCAATACAATTGGTTCTACAGTTGTTTTTCTAACTCAAAATGAAGCCAACTATTTCATACAGTCAATTTTCAATAATTAGTTTCAATAGCATTAGTCAGAATCAGAAATCAGGGTCTGAAGACACTAACGAGGATGTAGTTACTCAAAATTAGTCATGAGTGGCGCTAGCACGAACAACAATTGCGAATCTCGTCGATCTTCATCACTTTAACACCTTGCAGCTCAAACGTCGGCAGTTACCAACAAAAATGAGATGGCATCCGTTTGTTTGGCCTCAACCTGAATTGATGAGTTTAGTCATCGCGTGTTTTGTTTTGTTCCGTATGCTCCCGGCTATTGATTTCCTCTCAGTTTAAGTTCATGATCTGTGCAATGCATTCAATACCTTTTTTAAGTTGAGCAAGTTTTTTCCAAATATACATTGATTCGCTGAGAAGTTTAGGCAAAAACATAACTGATATTTTGTCTCAGATTTTTCGACCATATTTTTAGTGTCAAAGATTTGTCTGGCTAAGCATACATTTTTCAAGAAACATAATTTATCATTTAAAAAATAAGCACCTGCCAATGCAGAAAAAGAAACGCTAGGGTAATTTCCCTGATATTTCAGGGTACTGACAACATTTATACCTGAAAACTTCTCCCTAAACTGTTTGAGTTTTGGTAGGCAAAGGGTTTAGCCTCCCGAACCACAACAAAGGTGTTCCAAAGAGGAAGAAGAAAGGTACCATTTAGTATGCAGTTAACGGAACATGGTATCTATGCACTAGGAGCCTAGAAACAGCAAGTTGAGAAAGAAGTTTACAAAATAAGATAAAACTTGAAGAAAGTAGTAGGTGCAGGAAAAGATTAGATTAGATTATAGGTTAGTTTAAGCCTCCCTAACCGCTACAAAAAAAAAGCGTATCGAAGAGAGGAAGGAGGAAGGCATCATTTAGTATGGATATTAGGGAATGCGGAATCTATGCAGAAGGGGCATAGAAACAGTGAGTTGAGAAAATAAGTTCATGAAACAAGATCAAAGTTGAAGAAGAAAGTAGTAGGTGCTGAAACACAGGACAGCAGTGAACCAAAAGAGATAGTCCTTAACATAGCAAAAAACCTTTCATTTCAACAGAAATAAGGCCTCATAAACTCTTAGCTCGGGCCCTCACACATTTTCCCCCTGGGAGCGCTAATTCCCATAGATACAGTAGTTGTATCCCCCTGAGGGTGGCGCAGGAAAAGAGGACAGCAGTAAACCGTAAAGAAAAATAAAAAATTATTCTACTTCAAAAAAAGGTCAACTTAATCTTTAGCTCGGAACCTCGCATGTTCCTCCCGTGAGTCCTAATTTCCATAGATACAATAGTTGTATCCCTCTGAGGAGGTTGTATCCCTCTGAATCAAACACCTCTACATTCACAGTCCAGAACTTGAGACCCAATGTGTCAAGCAGCTGAGTGATGCCAAAGACACTAGTGCGTCGGCATTCGGGACTTACGCCCCATGCGAAGTGGACGCTACAGTTTGCATCACACGAGTAGTACATCAGGATCTACCACCAGCCACACAACACCTCACACGCAGCACACCAGCATCTACCACCAGCCACACAACACCCCACACGCAGCACACCAGCACCACAATACCCCACACGCAGCACACCACAGGACGCGGCGCGAGCGTGCACTCGCGCCACTCAGCCCCCAGATTGCAGCTATCAGGCCATCACGCGAGCTCTTAATACGACCCGCTACCTCGCGCTTATTTTGGGCACCAGCTCTGCGTCGTCCTCTCCGCTGCCTTCCTACGACTCAAACTTCACTTCTGATCCGGCCAGTTTACAGTGGGCAGCCACCAACCGTGCTCAAAGTTCTCATGATGTGTAACATCCTTGCGGTACGTCAGAGAACGACTTCATTTCCATATCTTGGCCCACGGGGTGTTCACATTGAAATGATAGTAATTTTTTAAAAATTTTGAATATTTCACGAGGTCTGTGGGTATAGGAGTAAAAATAAAAGTAATTCCAGAAAAATGTCATAGGTTTTATTTAGCTTTTCCGTTCCCATATTTCATTCTTTTATAATAACTGATGAAAATATTTCATGACTTCAGCAAGTTAAGAGCTCAACCGCAGGAAAACATTACATTACTTTTCCTAAGTTGAAATGCTGTGAGATACTTGCTCGTTTAGTTTCTTAAGAGCAAAAAAATCTGTACATTCCAGGGATCTAAAAAAAGAGCATCCAAAAACAACACAAGGAGGGAAATGTTTTGGTGCAAGACGTTGAAACGTTGGCTACTTCAATCACTACAAGTTCGATGCACCGGAAACGAAGTGTACAGGAAAGCAAGGCGCAAACATGGCCCTGTAGGTGCACAGCGTATCCTAGGCACGCGAGCGCAGTGAGGGCGCAGGCAGCGAGTTGAGCGGCTGAAAGTGAGGGTGCCGCAGCTAAGGAGGCAGCACACACTAGGCAATTCGTGCATAAATTAGTGAGCAGGCCGAACAAGAAACCATGACGCTCGCGTGAAGAGCGTCCGCACGCCATGCCATCCAACTGAGGGGCACGGAAGCGAAGGCCACCAACAGCCATATGATGACACAGCATTGTTACAATTATTTGACGTGGCAGTTGAACGACAGCCGCAACAGCCCAGCAAAACACCGATATCTACTTGAACCTCTTGCACTTATTATGGAGCTAGCGTCAGAAGGAAGGCTGATGTGCTCTAAATCCTTGGTCACTCGAAAACATTCATTATAAAATCACTCTCAATGATGGTAAGGTCTTTTCAATAATACACGTCGTTAAATTCTAGCTGGGGCGTTACTGAATTGACAGTAATATCTCAACAAATTTCAAAGTTAACGAAATACCCTTTTAACTCGTTCGAAGAAAAAAATTGCTACGCCTCCCTGAAAAGAGTTACTCAGAATTTATTTCTTAACTTTCAACCCAACATTCACAAGAAAAAAATACTTTCACAAAAAATTACACTAAGTCTACGAGTAGAGGTGGAGATACAAGAAATAGAGCACATATATCACGGAATCTGGCTACATTAAAAGTCAGGGTAAACATACCCTTGTTTAGAAGACAATTCATGGTAACCATTCCTCGGGATAAAAACGCCGCCTCAGGATAACGCCTCCGCCTGAGGGTAACAACTTCGTCTCATACTAACGAATTTGCCTCGTAGCGAAAACTTCGCCTGAGAACAATAAATCCACATCAGGGCAATAAATTTGCCTCAGGGTAACAAGTCCGCCTCAAGTCCTCTTCAGGATAGCAAATCAGCCTCAGAGTAACTAGCCCGCCTTGAGACAACAAGCCCTTCTCAGGGTAGCAACTTAGGGTATCAACTCATCTTACTTAAATAACTCGTAATAACTCCATTTTAGGGCAAAAATGTCTAAAATATAACTATGTAGGGATATTAGTGAACAAAGAAACAAATGCAGCAATATGAGATGACAGTTCCAGAATGAGTGTTCCATCAGAAAACTACTTTCATGGTCGACCAGGCGACAAAACATCGATAAAAGTTACAATCACTCTGAAAGTCATTTTGAGGGAGAAAACTTAGACGTAAAAAAACAGTGAGAACTTGAGACGTGGACTGAGGTACGGAGCGCTTAGTTATTGTTCGGGCGGCGGTGGGGGCGCTGCGGACACCCTCGCATTAGCTCGCCCACAGCCCGTCGCCGCAGGATCACAGGTCAAGCAAAAGCCCGAGTGATCTTTATTTTACGAACTCCAGCTATCACGCAGCGCCATTAACATATCTTGCACATTAACAGCGCCATTAACATATCTTGCATTAACATAAACCGAAAAAAGGTGACCCTTAACATGACAAAAAACATTTTTTATTTCAACAAAAAGAAGGCCTACCTAGCTCTCAGCTAGGGCCCTCACTCCCCTGGGAGTACTAATTCCCATAGATACAATAGTTGTATCCTCCTGAGGGGAACTTTTCCTGAAAACGCAAACGACTGTGGCGGAGCTCCGAGCATGGTCGAGTAGGAAGTTAGTTTCGATCGTAGCAAACAGAAGAGAAATCAGAGTCGTACACAATCTACTTTTACTTGATTTGACCATGGGACACAAATGAAACAGTAAATCAAGAACCAGCAATGAAACGTCATTGAGTGTATTGCGAAGATTACCTTATCCATATCGTACAGGAGATACGCAACGATCCTGAAAAAATCGTTCGCAAAATCCACAACCCTTCGACGTTTCAACAAATTCTGTAAGCCAAATTCTGTGTTCATATTGAGAAGAGTTGCCAGAAAAAATTAACCTGAATGAGCAGCTAAAGAAACGGTTTAATAAGTGCATTTATTTGCGTAATGAATGCATCATTGTGCACCGCATTATACGAAATGAATTGATTTAGTGTTTCTGACGTGCGAGTAATCATTGAGTAAAAATTCATGCTTTATTTCTCCAACAGTTCAATAGCCCTCGCTTTTGATCAGATAGGATAGAGATTGGCAGGCAAATATTAGGGCTTTAACCATGTCATTAATTGATTAACGGAGATCAAATGGTAACAGCGCGTTAATGAGTGTATTGTGTTTCAGGGGGTAGTTTGTGTGTTTGTTTTAGAAAATTACACAGAGCTTTTCAAGTCTAAAACATATGATCTTGTAAACAGGCCTGTGCTTGAAGAGACTGCCATTGAAACCTTCAGAAGTTACGGTTGTGAAATTGTAAGTTATTGGGACGAAACTTGGCGAGTGCCAGTAAAAGTTTTCATAATGTAATTTTACAATGGTGTGTGTTAATTTTTAGGATAAAAAGAAAAACCAACGTGGCTAAGAATGTCATGATAAAAAACAAACGTTTCGGATTATATGAAAATACATCTTCAGTGTTCTGAAATACAATAAATCGTAGTATTAAAACATTGCAACTAAAAATCTACTGAATAAATCGGATGTAAGATAATGAAATTTAAAAGACATGATAAAACAAAATCTGTACAAAATTTCAACAATGGAAAGTTTCACCGCCGTATCACACTCATTTATTGACGGACGGTTTTTTAAAATGTATATCGATTCTAAAATGCGGAGATCGGACAAATTTGATGTTGAATCCAAAATTTTGAAATTTGTATTTTTAAAAATATGGTCTTTCTCCAAACAATGCTCTCTTATAGATGAGTTGGATGGTTTGGTGAGATTACAGCCGGT
>JACJUY010004669.1:58550-68605 GCA_014220935.1 Platorchestia sp. MABIK
TGTTGAAATTTTGTATAGATTTTGTTTTATCATGTCTTTTAAATTTAATTATCTTACATCCGATTTATTCAGTAGATTTTTAGTTGCAATGTTTTAATACTACGATTTATTGTATTTCAGAACACTGAAGATGGATTTTTTTATATTCCGAAACGTTTGTTTTTTATCATGACATTCTTAGCCACGTTGGTTTTCCTTTTTATCCTAAAAGTGAGATTTCCCAGAAATCTATTTCATTTATGTGTGTTAAGTGTGTTAATATTGAAGCAGCATCTTATGTCACACTCTCGCCGTTTGCATTATTTGTTTCTGCGTGGAGGTGCGCCAGTCCTCCGTCCGTGATTACCGCGTTAACAAAAGTTTTTTGAAGCAAACAAACATCTCGTGACAACAATTCATTGTAACAACTCCTCCATGGTAACAACACATTTTCATGATAAAAACTCTCCTTCAAGGTAACAACTTCTCTTCAAGGTAACAGCTTCTCATCATGGTAACAAATGTTGATGGTAACAAATGTTGATGGTGACAACTGTTCTCCATGGCAACAACCGAGGGCAAGAAGCGGTCACCAAGCGGCAGGTGCACTCGCTGTTCGCCCCGCGTGCTCCCACTGGAGGCCGGCAACAGTCGCTGAGGCCCCGCGAGACGGAGCCTCGCGTCAGCCACCTCCACTGATACGTCGAGACTGATGAGCACTGCTGCCTCGAGGCGCCACTCGGGCTCATAATTGGCCTAGACAACGCCTAACAAAATATTACTTCATATGAAAACTTCAAGTCTCCCCATAATGAGAACGAGGCAAAGAAACTATAGGAAGAACCGCCTCATGAATTGACCGTTCATTAATGGTCTCTGGTAGTCAAAGAAGTAGCCGATTCGAAGTTTTTAGTGAGATGTTTTTGTAGGGCGAAGTTGCGCCTGTTTTTGATCTTATCTAATAATCAGGTACGTTATACATAAAATAATCCCAGGTTTCTTTACAAGGGAGGAAACTGCGATAAAAATTTGAAGCGTGACAGGTGAATATTACTTGAGCTTATTAAATTGTTTTGAATACTGCTACAAATTATACTCCACTCATGAAAAGCAAAGAAGTACGATACAAAATACAACAAATTATCAAAATCGTCAAATCACTTGCTATTCTACTAGGAACAGAAGAAGTGAAGTTAGTTCTCTGGTTGACCAACAACAAAACCCATTTCAAGTGAAAGAAATGACAACTTGAGAAATAGTTAGCAAATGAAACTTAAACATTTGACCGTTGGATTTTACCCAGACATAAATGTAAAACATTAGAATATATTTTTAGCGAGTTTAAGCCTCCTACAACAATACGTATGTGTTCATCAGATAATTAGGAAGACACTATTTTGAACAAATTATTATTATTGTTTTTACATAAGAAAGTTTTAGCCTCCCTTAACCACGACAAAGAAGTTCCAAGAGAGGAAAGAGGAAGGCACCATTTAGTATGGAGTTGAGGGAACGCGCAATCTATGCACAAGGTGCACAGAAACAGTAAGCAAAGAAAGAAGTTCATGAAACAAGAAAAAAGTTGAAGAAGAAAGTAGTAGGAGCTGAAAAACAGGACGGCAGTGAACCGAAAAAAGATGGTCCGTAACATAACCGAACCTCTTCTATTTCAACCAAAAGGAAGCCTACCTAACGTTTAGCTCGGGCCCTCCCATAGTCCCCCTGGGATTGCTAATTCCCATAGATGCAATAGTTGTATCCCCCTGAGGGGTTTGAATAAATTAATGGAAGGGGGGAATCTATTCACAAGGTGTGTCACGACACCCTGCGTACAAAAACAGCAAGATTAAAAAAGTTTACGAAACATGATAACAGTTAAAGAATATAGAAATAGGTGCTGAAAAACAGGACAGCAGTGAACTGAAAAAAATGATCTGCACCATAACAAAAACTACTTTATTTCAACAAAAAGAAGGCATATCTACCGTTCAGCTCGAGACCTCACATCTTCCCCTGGAAGCGCTTATTCGTATTGATACAATAGTAGCTCTCTCAGAGGGTGTATGAAACCAAGAGATGGTGGAGTGTAGAACTCGAAACGACTCCAGCGAACGACTGCCCGATACACCGCCGGCCGTGCACGCTGAGGGTGCGCCTCTGCACATCTGCTAAGTAGAGGATGAGAGAGCGCACCGAGTTCACGCACTCCCAGCAAAAACACTCACAGAGCAGCAACAAAAACACTACAAGAGTGGGATTCACGAAACGAGTCATGAATTTCACAAAAGACAAAAACTGCAGATTAAATAGGGACTGTTGCTAAGCATGCAAGAAGAAATTTAAAATCTGACGGAGGAGAACGTAACAAGTTGAGGTAAAACATTCGTCAAGAGGTAAGTCCCCAGTTCCTTTAGAGACTAGACTTCAAGCAAAAAAAGAAGACGCTCTAGTGCATAAAACAATAAGGCACAGACGACGAGACCCAAAACAAAGTGGCGGGGCTGAGCCATGTGCACCGCGACGCAGCAAGTGATACCTCGGCAGATGGCGCCTCGACTAAATCATGCCCTCGCGCCCAGCCCGCAAGATTTAGGGGCGGTCATCCTAGCTGAAAGAGTGCATAATTTAGGAGCACAGTTACCGGGACTTATTACATAAGGACACTGCAGACTTCAACGCATAATTTATGCCACGTTAAAAGCAAACACGCGTCCAAAATCTCGTACAATTTGTGGGCCGAGCCTCGAAGAATTATGACACCGCAAGATTACTTCCCTATAAAACACCGGAAAAACATGATATATAAGCCCAAACTAAACGACAGTTTTCGCACACAGGAAAGGCATAACCGCTCGCGTGCTTTCAATCATAAAATCTTTAAGCATCAAAACTGAAAAGTAAAATGAAGAAACTCATCTCAGACCTCTAAGAATGAACGGCCAAAGCTCAAACAATAAGTAACCGTGAACAATCAAACTGAAATATGATTTGCACCTTAATTAAAATATTTTAGCATAACAAATAAAACAAATAAGCAACAACAATGTTACATCGTTAGGTCCAATAAATACTAACTCCGTCGTCCGTGGACAAAATTTGGGTTCACTAAATTTGTAGAGCTTGTGCCGTAATTTTTAGCCTTCACTGAAAACTGCATTGTAGGTAACATGGGTCAAACAGAAATAACTGCAGTCCGCTATGAACTTTGAAATGCTTTCGTCCCGGGAAAACAAGAGCAGCGAATCACGCGAAACGAGAAACAATTGTCGGAGTGAAACGATCATTTCACAGCCGCACCTCACGCGCGCGCCACCATCTGCCGCCCTCACAGTGTTGCGACCAGCGAATGAGCCCATTGCGATGGAAGCGCTGCAAGTCCCGCTCCAAATTAGAAACGCAATGGCCCAAGAATAATTCAGCAAGCAGCACTGAAGCTGCAGCGCAGCACCGCCATCTGCGACACAGATTTGTGGCGAGTTCGCGTGTGCATGCGCCCGCGAGACGACGTAGTCGTTGTGTCCATTGCCGTGTTTCAAGATAGCAAGAAGCATTTCTATCATAAGTCATAACTGCTCCCTGGGACGTGCGCGCTAGCTTTACGAAGATTAACTCATCCTCAAACTGTCAGTAACTTGGAACGCTTAATACGAAGATATAGAAGGCGTTGCTCACTCAAAATATACAATCCTTCTAAGCCTAAACCCATTTATTGAATCGCAATAGATATTCTTCACCTCATGTGCGCGAGCAGAACATTAAAAGCGGCCATGGAAGGTTTTTATAAGTTTCAGAATGAGAATTAAACTTACGTGTCCTAAAATTACTTGCTTTAATTTTTGTCGCTGATAAAAGCATGTTATAATAACTTAGATCACTGCAATGCAAGTGTACATAAGTAAAATAAAGTCACATGGTTTATGTTTTTAATAAATCGGCGTTTCATTTCGACTCACAATTAGTACTTCAATAACATTCTTGATTGGAAAAGGGCGTCAGCAGCTTCACTGAAATGGACCTCTAAAATACACTATTTTAGACAAAGCAAGATTATAACGCTAATTTTACCCCACCCCAGGTAGTCAGCATGGCATTGAGACGAACAACGAGATACGTTCACTACACCACACCTGAGAACACATGGTTTTCCAGGGGCCGAGAGCTGCATACGGCACTGGAACGTAGAGCATTGCTAGCTCGGGTGCAGGAAATACACTTCAATATTCGGACTAACGTTACTGGTACTAGGAAGCTTATGGGCGAGCTGTTCATTAAGACGGCAGAGGAGCCTCTGCCCTAAAAACGGAGCTAATATATTCCGCACGAGAGGGCCTCTGTGAGTCGCCTCGAGCGCCCGCAGCAGACGTCCCGTGCCACAGCAATATTGGAGTGTTGCATGCTCCCAATGAAACTCAGATCCCTCTGCATTGTTTTTGCTTGGAATTTGGCTTTCACAACAGCCTGCGCTCAAATTGTACTGCGCCTGTACCAGTTTCATGAGACGTTCATAATATCCAACTTTTTAAGGTACACTCAACATCAAGAAAAACGAGGTGAATAACACCTTATTTTCGAAAATCATTCATGTGATTTCGAGTTAGTAGAAACTCCTGTCGTCCAGGTGTCCATGTTCGAATGCAGAATGTGCTGCTGATCGACCCATTTTACGCCAGGGTTCGACCCCTCGAACTCGAAGAACAATTTATTATCGAGACCAGGTAACAGATACACTCAAAACAGACCAGGTAACAGATACACTCAAAAAAACCGTCATTCACAAAATTTTGGCAAATCTAAGTTTCATTTTTGATCACATATTGGGAAAGTTTAAGAACACATTCCCACGTTTTCACATCTGAAATGATGAATAATTTTTCGTTAAAGGAATGGATTGCCTGTCAGTGAAATATTGATCCCCCAGAAACTTCGAGAAATTAGCAGTCATTCCTTAATTTTTTGATATTTCCAGTTGACCTACGAAACTAATAACTATATCTTGAAAAAGTGAAACTTGCATCTGAAATTATAAAGATTAGAATAAATGTTGGTTGAAGCCTCTCTAACTGCAACAATGGCGTTCCCAAGAGAAGAATAAGGATAAGTTCAGAAAGAAGTACATGAAACAAGATACGAGTTAAAGAAGAAAGTTGAAGGTACTAAAAACAGGACAGCAGTTAACTAACCGGAAGAAGATGACCTCACCTTTAGCTCACGACCTCACATATTCCTCCTGGGAGCACAGGGAAATTATACAGACGTTGAAGGTTAGATTAGATGTCGGTTTTTAGGCTTCCATAACCACTAAAAAAAGCGTTCCGAAGAATGGAAGGAGGAAGGTACCATTTAGTATGGAGATAAGGGAACGCGGAATATATGCAGAAGGAGCATAGAAGCAGTAAGATTAGAAAGAAGTTTATGAAACAAGATAAAAGTTGTAGAAGTAGTAGGTGCGGAAAAACAGGACAGCAGTGAACCGCAAAAGGTGGTCCTTGACACGTTCACCAAGTTTACGCGGTTGTTAACGGTTGCTTTGGTTAGGTCATAAGTGGCAGAATTGAGAAATCGACTTTACTGCTCGAATACATTTTTATCCTTCGCAAGAAGTATGAAAATGCAATTCCACGCTAACATTTCACCTCATCCGATAACATTTATCTTTTAAAAAGATCGCGAAACGAATGAAATATTCATTTATACTGGTACGTGATTGAGCAATTTACCTACTGGTACACATGTGGCCCAATACGCGGGAAACGTGTTTACACAACAAAAAATGTTTTATTTTTTCAAAAAGAAGGCCTACCAAACTCTCAGCTCGGGCTCTCACACATTTTCCCCTGAGAGTGCTAATTCCCATAGATACAATAGTGGTTTCCATGGCGCTGGTGGTGATTTTCTCCGTTGGGTATGGAAGAAAAAATTCTAAAGTACAATACCCCACTCTACCCTGAAATGGGTACCAGTCTTGACCGGGGGAAAGCGTCAAGGCGTCCTGGTGTTAGTTATGAGGCATTTGAAAAACCAATGTACAAGGTGATATGTATCAGGCTTGAATTGGAAATAAAGCATCCGTAGATGCCGATGTTTGTTTGTATCCCCCCCAGGAGTGCAGACGTTGAATCCTGGCTGCTTCACTTCTGAGCGTCGTAGCATTCAGAACACGGAACAGCATGCCAGGATATCATAATTGATGATTTACATGGCACGTTAGTGGGTCGGTTTGACAAATAACAACGTCGATTTTTCGATAAGTTCGACACAAAAAAGTGTGTCGGTGTAAGACCAATTTTTTCTCGGTTTTTATCAAAAAGTTTCATGCGGTAATAATTATAATTGAAGAGCGTGAGGCATAAAAAGCATCTGCATCTATACCGAGTACGCTTCTTCTCGCAGTAGTTCAAGGAAAAAAATGCATGCAAACATCTACCCCTTAATTCGAGGCTATAATCTCGAATCGGCCTGTACCGTAACTATATTAAGCTGTAACAGCAATATCATTAAGAAATCGTTAAACAAAAACACGAAATGCTTTCCGTTAATGGCACATTCATAAAGGGATAAATTTTGCAGTTCTTTCAGGACGGAGGCCTAGCTGAGTCCTCGAGTAGACCAAGAAACCCTGCACTTAAAGGAGCGGCGCACCTGAAAACATCAAACACTGAATTATTAAGGCTGCCTTCGCTACTGCACGCGCCAGCTTCGCATTATGAGCAGCGGGTGACGGGCTTTTAGCAAGTTGCTGGATCAAACATAACGCTGAAGTTCGAGAACGCTCGGGCAAGGATATTCACTTCATAATAAGCTACTCCTGGCCTTGATTACTGCGAGACGCTGCCATAATAATACGACCCTCGCAATCGTAAAGCCTTGATTGGGGTCAAAACACAGCCTCTCGAAGTGCGAGTCGGTGTACTGCATGCATTCCGCAGTGTCATTAGGAATATGAAGCAGAAAGTCACGTAAAAATTCAACTGCAGTCCCACACTCAGCTATTCTAGGTTTGTACATACACTAAACACGATGCAGCGTGGAAGTGAACACGTCAAGCACCAATTTAGCAAGAAGTACCTTAAGATAGAAGTTGATCAACTATCATGGCTTTTACACGGGTGAACAACAGAGCATTACCACCACGAGATCACGCAAACATAGGCAAATAATTAATAATTTAAAGGCTCATCAGAACAAGTAAACTGAAATTAGAACAAGTAAACTCGTACTTGATTTATTAGATGGTAAATATAAGCGAGACGGTAATTGGCGCAGAAAGTTCTATCACAGTAGTTGGCCAATGAGAATTTCAACTCGGAAGCGAGGATGATGTCAAAGAAAAGAAAACTTGGAGGCTGAAGTGGATAAATATTTGGAAATACTAACGCACGGGGTGGACTACACACGCCGCCAGCATCCCTCATCAAAACATGAAAAGGCAAAAACGAGTAAAAACATAATTACGAAAAACAACGTTAGGTCGACTAATGAAAGCGATACACATTAGGTTGTGATAAGTTAACGTTTTCATGCGAAAGCGAGACGGTAAAGCAACTACAGCAGACACGTACAACTTCGAAATTCCCAGAGTTCAGAAATCTTTTCAACTGTAAGTGTAAGCCGACAATCAGCCGCTTTTAGCGTGCCTTGCTTGCAAAAAAAAATAAAGAGCATTACTTCATCTGGGGCAAAAGTTTACTAAAGTTCTCGATGATTTAAAACTGGCCACTCATATGATCTCACATCAGAGTGGCTAAAATTATGTTACGTTCAGCAACAGATTAAATTAAATACAAGATTAAGCCTCCCTAACCACAATAAAACCGTTCCAAAGAGAGAAAGGTACCATCTAGCACATTCCCTGCGTATTAGGCCACATGTGTACCAACGGGTAAATTGCTCATTTACTTATCGGTATAAATATACACGACATTTTATGTTTCGTGACATTTTTTAAAAATAATTGTTATTAAACGAGAAGAAATGTTATCGTGCAACTGTGTTTTTCACATTCATTGGAAAGAATTAAAATTTATTCAAGATGGAAATTCGATTTCCCAATTCTGCTACTTACAACCTAACCAAACCAACCGTTAACAGCCGCGGAAACGCAGTGAACGTGCTAGTATGGAGTTAAGGGAACGCAAGGTGCATGTGAAGAGGTAGTTGAGAAAGAAGTTCATGAAACAAGATAAAAGTTGATGAAGAAAGTAGTAGGCGCTGAAAAACNTTCCCATAGATACAATAGTTGTATCCCCCTGAAGGGGAAACAAGATAAAAGCTGAAGAAGAAAGTGGTAGGTGTGTAAAAACAGGACAGCAGTGAACCGGAAAAATATGATCCGCAACGAATAAATACTATTCTATTTCAACAAAAGGAAGGCCAACCTAACCTTTAGCTCGGGACCTCACATATTCCCACAGGGAGTACTAATTCTCATACACTAGTTGTATCTCCCTGAGGAGCGTTCAGCCACAACACACGCAAATGAACGAAAGCGAACAGTTGGTGATTTTTTGTTTGACATGTTACTCTAAATCATAAAAAAATAGGCAAAAATGTTGCACTTTGATTAAAATTAGGGCATATGCATCAGAAGTCTTCGATGAACAGTAGTAGGTGAAATCACTGCCAATTAAGGTTTTTCTGATTCATCAATAAAGAACTCTTGAAACAAGAGTAATGAGCTACCATTTAACACAGACCAACAGAAATAGCAAAAGCTGCAAAAAACCATCCCCTCATTTCAACTCCATTCATTAGGCACTGACATTATTGATCACTTAGGATACCAAAAACCACAAATGGGAGAAGGCTTACAGATAAGGAGGCTATTTTGGGTAGACGGAATAGAAATAGGGACATGTGGATGATACAAGAGAGCACCTGGGAACGCAAGTGGAAGTGAACAGGTCACTGAGGCAAGACAAGCAGAACACTCCTCTCGGATGCAAGAGCCGCAAATTGAAATACTTGACCCGAGTTAGCGGCGCACTGTCCGAGTCCCGCATGACGGCTCGAGCAGCTGAGGTGCGCAGCTGTCTCCTCTCCGGCCTCCGCGCCCCGCGTCCGTCATGACACCGTTCGCCTCACACTCATTCCTAACAGACGGCATGCCTCACTAGGCTAGAGTCGCTCGCTTCCGGGCAAATGAAATGTGTAAATTTAGGCAGGCGCATTAGCCATTTCGTATCCGTCGTGACGATATGACTCAACATCAGAATGGACACTGCTCGACCACTTAAGAGAGAGCAAGCTGCAGAGCTATGGTATTAAACGGTAGAGAAGCATGCATAAGTCTACAGCAGTGAAGGCGTGTTAGATTCATCTCGATGAAAACTGCGCTCACGTCTCAACGAGTTCTCATTAAGTCATGTATGACAATAACCTGTGAGCATATGACAAAAAACTCCGCGTAGCAAATCGCAAAAAAAACACAACCGAAGGATTGAGTGAAAATAACTCCAAGAAAGCGGACGCCAGTAACTTACAAGTGTATCGCTGTGGTGAACGAGTGACACATTCCTTGCTTCCGTCATCAAATGCTACTACTGCTTCCCTCCAGAAACAGTTCACCTGATTCCAAAAACTTTGAATGAAATGCGCAAGTTCGTAGTTATACCATACACAATAATTATAATGACGACATTCAGAGGACAAAATATCCCAATGTTTACATGATAATCACAATCGTACTCTGGAACGCTTCATGAAATATATATTTTGAAAATATTAGGGAACGCTCCTGATAAGTCCTATTGGTTCACGTTGGGGCAATAAAATACTGCATAGGCATCATAAATACTTTCCAGTTCAAGATTCAATTCTCTAAATACATTCAGCAGCAAGCTATATAACGATGGCTTGAAAGAAGTGTTCTCTTCACATTGTTCCTATCTATATTGGCGATATTCATTAGAAAGAAGTCAACTAAGAATTCCACTTGAAATACATCTGCTCGTACTAAACTTGTATATATTTACTCCTGAGCGAGCATGATTTTTATTAGAAAATATTGGAGACAGTGAACCTTAATGGCCTAAATATCTTTTTTCTGCGGATGGAAGAAGTTGCAGATGATAGCCGGC
>JACJUY010004670.1:0-26147 GCA_014220935.1 Platorchestia sp. MABIK
TGAATAAAGACCTAGTCCCTAATTATGCAAGATATGGGCTGTCTTGCACGGGACTTTAGTAAGGAGCAAGGCTGGATTTGCGACAACTTAATATGGATAGAACATCCATTAACAATTTTACTGCTATATGAAAAAATATTAGGTTTCACATAATTGTAGTTTACGCTTGATTTATTGCAGATAGTAACTGGTATTTTACGTGTATAACATTTTCTTATCAAAGTAAATTCGAATGCTTGCTCATTCCTGAACGTAGCATGTCAACAGCTGTGTTTGAAACTTGCTCGTAGTATCTTTCTGGAAATCATGCCGAGAACCTTCCAGCAACACGGAGAACCTCGAAGTAGGCAGCAGGCCAATAAGACGAGTCTTGGTGAATCGAGTCACTGAAAAGCTTCTGTATACCGTGCTGGGAAGTCGTAGAAAGCGGCGCATGAATCAAATCGCAAGACTTTTCTCGGATCTCTCATGTGTGATTTACGAATTACGATTAGTTTTGTGGTTTAATCCATGAACAGTACGTCTAATACTCTAGCTTACAGTGTTATTTTACTTTTGACTATTTTTATGCAGTTAGAGAGTTTATGTAGTTAATTTTAGTAATGTTTGCGAGTCTTTAAGCCCCTACTTTGCTCACCTATAATCATAAAGTTGCTCGGTCATTGCAATTTGTTACGGTTTGATTGATAATTGTTATTTTGATTTATATCAAAATTAGGAATGGGTTTTTATTATATCTCTTGAACTGGGACTGCAAGTGTAACTCAAAAAAGTTCAATTGTGTCGCCTTGCTGAGGAACTTATGGTTGTTATTATCAAAGTAGAAGCTAGAAACCTGGTTTTACTACTACTACTCAAAGTAGAAGTGTATTTTTTCAATAATGCTTATTATGTTTTACTAGTAGATTTGGGTCAATATTGAATTTAAGCCTTTCACGGAAATTAAAAATTCCGTTCCTAAGAATCACTAAAGGAACACATTCATAAACGTTTTACACGAATGACATTCTGCTCGCTGATGCGTTATTTTTGAGATAAAAGAATAATTACGTTCAGATAGGAATAACATTATATGGTCGGTTGCTTAGTCGCCGCATTGTTAGGTGACGCCCACTTTTCTGGCGGGACACGCCCACGTCTTGGCGCGAAAATAAGAGCCTCGGTTTGGGTAAGTTAAGGTAAGCTATTTTATGCTGATTTATGTTATTTTAGGTTAGTTTATTTAACTAACCTTCCATAACCTACNTTCAAAGTTATTAATGTCGCCAGGAAAGTGAAGCACTCCCACCATTGCCCCGCTTGTCATAAATAGCTAGCGTTTCTTACTTTTTAGGCCAGTTTTGATATGAATAAAGACCTAGTCCCTAATTATGCAAGATATGGGCTGTCTTGCACGGGACTTTAGTAAGGAGCAAGGCTGGATTTGGGACAACTTAATATGGATAGAACATCCATTAACAATTTTACTGCTCTATGAAAAAATATTAGGTTTCACATAATTGTAGTTTACGCTTGATTTATTGCAGATAGTAACTGGTATTTTACGTGTATAACATTTTCCTTATCAAAGTAAATTCGAATGCTTGCTCATTCCTGAACGTAGCATGTCAACAGCTGTGTTTGAAACTTGCTCGTAGTATCTTTCTGGAAATCATGCCGAGAACCTTCCAGCAACACGGAGAACCTCGGAGTAGGCAGCAGGCCAATAAGACGAGTCTTGGTGAATCGAGTCACTGAAAAGCTTCTGTATACCGTGCTGGGAAGTCGTAGAAAGCGGCGCATGAATCAAATCGCAAGACTTTTCTCGGATCTCTCATGTGTGATTTACGAATTACGATTAGTTTTGTGGTTTAATCCATGAACAGTACGTCTAATGCTCTAGCTTACAGTGTTATTTTACTTTTGACTATTTTTATGCAGTTAGAGAGTTTATGTAGTTAATTTTAGTAATGTTTAGCGAGTCTTTAAGCCCCTACTTTGCTCACCTATAATCATAAAATTGCTCGGTCATTGCAATTTGTTACGGTTTGATTGAAAATTGTTATTTTGATTTATATTAAAATTAGGAATGGGTTTTTATTATATCTCTTGAACTGGGACTGCAAGTGTAACTCAAAAAAGTTCAATTGTGTCGCCTTGCTGAGGAACTCATGGTTGTTATCAAAGTAGAAGCTAGAAACCTGGTTTTACTACTACTACTCAAAGTAGAAGTGTATTTTTTCAATAATGCTTATAATGTTTCACTAGTAGATTTGTACTGTGTGTTGCAAGTATGTTAAAAAAATTACCTAATTAATAATTTTCCAGAAATTGACCACTGACTGGAGCCCATTATTAAAACCAATAGTGCAGTACATTTCTTCAAAACCATGATTAAAATATTCTTTTATCATAGGTTTATAGAAGTAAAGCGTAGAATTTTAAATAAAAACTGCTTTTTTTTTTTATTCTTGGAGATGTTGACTATTTTGATGAGCCCATCATGTAACATGTGCTAGCTCCATTTTTAAAACATAACTATAACAAGGCCAATACTACATCTAATTTGGCAAAGATGCTAAATTTTGTCACCTTAGGTTAGTATTTTTTGGTGCTGTATAAAAGTTTTACTGCTTGCCTCTGATCAATTATGTGTTGTGCACTCCTGTCCTTGATATAGTGCTCAATAATAAAATCAATATTTTCATTGTTAGGTGTGTATGACAGTTTTCATTATCAAATCTGTCATTTATGAATGTAAGTGAACTTGAACAATTATCTTTCAAGCACAATTTTTCTAGCACCAGCTTTAATATTGAAGCCACCTTTAATGTGCTATTTTATGTATGATCATAATCTTTCCTATGGGCCTATCCTTCATCTTGTTGTTGTTGTTTCTTCTGCTTTGTATGGATTCTGATTTCCATCTTTTTACCAGCCCTTTTTGAATCCTGATTTCAGTTTTATTCATACGCATTATTCTTTAAAACTTTAAATAATTAATACACAATTCATTAGTTGTTAGAATAACATTTAAAGTACTTATATGTAGCTGCAATGTGCATTGACTGTCTGCGTTTAATGTTCTGCATGTACTTTTCTTTGCCCCCTTTTTAAGCAAATCATTTTCCAGTTCCCAAAGCTTAAATCCTTTGTTAAAAGATCTGTCAAAGAGAATTTCTTATTCCAGTGAATTCAAATTTTTGAGCCATGGCAGATAAAGATCAACCTCGGCGCAACCCTCGTAAGTTGCAAGATGTTCTCAATTTCTGCACTGAAGTTGCAGTACAAGCAAATGCTGAAGGTACTTCAAGTTCATCCGCTGTGTCAAGCAATGCTCTAGCTGATTTGGATCCTGAGGTTAGTTTGCAATATTCTTTACAAGTGTGGTGTCTTACATTACATCATCATACCTTGATTAGTATCTTTTGCCGATTGTTTTGAATGACGTTTGTATTGAACTGAAGTCCAAGAAGTGCATAACGGATTTTAAATTCTGTGTGTTACTAACCGGTAATAAAAGGTGTTCTCTACTGAAGTTGAAATTCTTTACAAATTTCTCTCTATTGGTGATATTTTTAGTGTGCTATTATTTGTGTAACACTGGATTTGTTCAAAGAATAAGGCTTTTTTTTTAATCATTCTCATAGAATTATTTTAGTGCTGCTATTGATAATCAAGTTGAAATTCATACCTTCCAATAACTAAAATTCAGTGACTTCTATAAATGTTAGGGGAAAAAATGTCACTGCCTCCACAAATTGCTGTTGCCTCAAATTTTAAATTTTCTCACTCTTAATTAACTTCTATGTAGAATTGTATGTATCACTTCAAATTTTAACCAATTGCTGTAATTTGCATCAAAGTATTTCCTCATGTGTTTTGTAGCCTCTATAAGTCCTATAAAATTCACAATATTTCAAAGTTTCATTGATCAGCAAATTACAATTAAATTTTAGTAATTTGTGTTTTATAATTTGATCTCTTATGCAGTTTCTTTGTTTAAATACATTTGATCAATTTTCATTCAACAGATGATAATAGTAGATTTCTTCTTGACTTCAGAAGTGTTAAATTATGGTCTACATTTTTATCTAAAACTGTTTTTGTGCTTGCTGGTGTCATCTATTTTGCATTTGTTTATGACTGTAATGTGAGACTTTTTATGCTACAGAGCAAGAAGTACCTCTCGTCAGCTTTTGATGAGATGATCTTGGATGTGCCAAAGAGAATTACTGCATGTCTCCATCTCCTGGCAACAAGTCCCAATCTTCATGAGCCCATGGCAGAGTGCGATGATGAGTCTTTAGCCCTTGAACAACTTCATGATTTGGTTGACGACCATCCTATGAATGCGACAAGTGAGTGTTGATAAATGTGTGCTCTTCATGCCTGGCATTATATCTACAAGCACATGCTCAACTCTACTTTGGTTAATAAGCTTTCAATGTTCCTCTTACAACTTCTTGTCATGTATGCCATCAATGACCAATTTTATGGCTGAAAAGCTGCTTCTAATTAAGTAGAAGCAGAAAAGCTCATTCTATGCATTTACCTTCAAAAAAGTTTGGTACATTTCTTGCATGTAGGTATTGGATTGTTTCCAGTGTGATACACAACTTGTATTGTGACTATTGATCTTCCACTGCATACTCTAGGCTTTGTAGAGTGTGATCCTCAAAGAGTACAATGTTAAGTGGATGTCTAATGTGAGCAACAGATGATAAAATGGCAAATAAAATTTTGTTGCATCAAATTCTGTAGGATCAATGACTGAAAAGGGGTTTGGAACCTGTGAGAGTGATAAGAAACCTGCATCTTATCATCTTTATTATTAATTGAACCTTGTTGCAACATATTACTTGTATGCTAAATAGTAAGCCAAGTTCTGCACTCACAGTGAACTCTACAATCTTAGCTGAGGTCAGTTTTGAAAATCATTTTCACTTGATTTTTGTATTGAAATCTTTTGAGTTTATTATGTATCTTAGAAGCCTTATATGAGCAGTTTCACTAGCTCTGGATGTAATAAGTAGTTTGGTTGTATTCTGTGTCTTTCATGATATTGAAAAATGTAAAATCCTGGAAAAGATTCTGAGAACTTTGGTGGAACTTTAACATTCTAAATTCCAGCTAATATTTCAGTTTTTGCGTGCAGTTGTGGTAAATGGGAAAGGCCTGCCAGTGCTGCTGTCATGCGTAGACTCCCCTCACGCCAGAGTACAGGAGTTGACCTTTGCTGTACTGGGCTCCATGTGCCAGAACAACACCAGTTGTCAGGACGAGCTCATGAAGATAGATGGAGTGTTCCCCAAGATTCTCGGTGTTGTCGACGGTGATGCTGTACTTCGTGTCAAGCAAAAAGCTCTCTTTGCTGTTTCTTGTGAGTTTTGTTTGAGCTTTTGTGGTTCCTGTGTAAGAAAACATTTTTTAGTGAAGTACACTTTTTCTTTTGTGAGGAGGAATTTACAAGCAGTAGAATACTTTTCTGTCGTAATTTTTGATATCTGATGCTCGGGTGAAATTTACAAGCTGACCTGAACAAAATACATACGATATAAATATATAAATATATGATTGATTTACCTTAAAATTCAGCTTTTTAGACTATTTTTCTTGTGAGATATTGGAAATTAGATGTTCATATATTCGTGGGTGTTCAGTCTTTTTTTGTTTTTTTTGTTTAGCTTCTTCAATTCTAAGTTTCATTTAACTGTCTCATCTCTCCCCAATTTCATCTGCTTCCTCCATGCATGTTGTTTCTTTAATACTTTACTAATTTGTGAACTTCATTAATTGCAGTTGTGCTCTTTTTATTTCTTGGAAAATCGATCAATTTTCTGGAAGGTTTTAATTATGGTTTACTTTTGATACAATCAGTAATATATTCTTGATGGTGTTGAAAGAGTATTCATTTAATTTTTTGTGCATAAGTAGATGTTCATGAAGAATATGGCATGTTTGCTTTCCATGGAAGAACTGCTCTTGACTCTCAGTTGCTATTTGCGGTCAACTCTGAAATTTCGGCACCTAGCCTTGCTTTCTTAACGGTTGCGGGTGATGAACTTCATCCCTTTGTTTCCTTTTGTTGGGTGTGCCTGCTCACATGTGAGTCTCACTAGCGAATGCTTCCACTGCTTGATTCCATTTAAAGTGAACTGTTGTCCTACTCTCAAATCCTCCCATATGATGGCCTGTTCCAGGTGCTGTGAGGAATTATTCTAAGGCCGCAGAGAAGTTCATCGAACAGGATGGGCTCTCGTACCTGATGAGGGCTATGCAGTCTGGAGATGATGCGCTCTACCAGAAATCCACCTTCATTGTTTTGGCGCTCATTGAGGACCACAAACCTAGTGTTGGTCAGTTCTGAATTTGTTAATCGACCCTCATGGCTTAGAGCTTCCAGTGCTTGAACAAGTTTTGTTGAAAAATGTTAAGTTATGACCCCTGAATGTTCTCTCCCCTCACAGTGGGTAGGGGCCGTATTAAGGGATGCATTTAGTATTTGCATTTTAATATTTCAGTGATGGTGATGGGGTTTCAAGTGCATAACGCAAACTCGGTAGGATTTCCTCAAAGTTTTTATTTTTCGTTTTGGTCATTTGTATCGGCATTGGTTCGGATTACAGTCATCACTTGCATAAACTTGAGCACTAATTTCATTTATTATTGATGCGAGATTGCTGCAATTTTCCTTTTTCCTCCACTAAACCAGCACAGCTCTTTCCATTCATACTGATAAGCATCATGTTTTTTCCTCTAGTCTGAATAATAATTCATTCCTAGTCTCTCGAATTTTGTGTTCCCTACTTACCCTTGTGACGCGTATATTGTCTCTCGCTCCGTACAAACGAGCTAAGTTAATTCTGTCCTGCAGCCCAGCTTGTCTCAATGGGCTACCCAGACCTGCTGGTCGAGCGTCTGTGTGTGGGAGACGGCGAACGAGGCGCGCCTTCTGCAGAAGACGTACAAGTGAGTGCTCCTGTTCCCTCGTAAAATGAAATAATTCAACGTTGCGTGCGTTGTTGGCGTGTCTTTTCCCATCCTGTAAACGGGATACTTTTATTCCACGTGACTGCAAATTTTAGACGTAGTATTGAATTTTATTTATATTGATTTCAGTTCATTCCGATTGTGACATCACTTAAATGGAGGAACTTTGAGAAAAAGGATAAGTATTCAAACATTTTATTTTAAACCAATTTTTGCGAATGAATTGTACCTGTAATTTGGAAATAACGCTGTCACTTTTGACTACCTGAAGAGTAATTTTGAGTTTTACTTTTGCCACAACCAGTGTTGTGAGTCACAGGCTCATTTACTCTCCTTGAAAGTCTAGTCACTTGGCAATTAAAACGCAACCTCGTTAAAAGACATTCATAGATGAGCTTTAATCTATTCAGATGGCAGGACCAGTCTAAGACGCGCGAGTCAGTGTATACGCAAGGGAGTTACTCTGTAACTTTTGTGTAGTGTTTTCGAGAGTAAAAGTAACTTCTAGTTAACTGGATCAAAAAGTAAACGTTCTTGGCATACATGTATTTCATGAATATGTAATTGTGAGAGAAGATGGCTTAAAATTTTTATCCACTCTTCAAATTAGGCTTTTCATATGACCAAGGCTTTTTTTTTTTACTTCTCGAACGTTTGTCATTTCGTGTCTACTCTTGCGCTACTTGATCTAAAAATCACTCATTATACTCGCGCTATGACTCGTAAATTGTCCCATTGCTGTATGAATTTTTGCTTGTTGTGTTCCAATACCCGTTATGAAAGAACTACCATCCTGCATTGAACTTTGGAGAATAGATTAAAGGCACAAAATCGATAATAAATGGATTAATTTGGAATAAATAAAATATTAATATATGCGAGGACTATGAATGTGTATTCAAAAATTCACCTGCACTGTGAAGCATGAAGGCAATCTAATATTCAATGCATGTTTTCTCAAAAACCAAATTAACCCTCGACACCGCTAAGTATATGCCTCGTATAGCTAAGTAAACCTCGACCTTCAAATTAAGAAATTTTTTAAAAACCAATCTGTTGTAATGCATTTCATGTATCAACTTTTTTTAAATAAACGGTTTTCTCTTCTTTTTTTGTGCAACTACAGGGTGCCGGGATGTACATGAGAGAACACACCACCCTGGCGCTCCTGACGATGTGCAATAAAAGCGAAGAAGCTCTCCGAATCTGCTCCAGTAACGAGAGTCTTGCAGAATCACTGAAAGGTCGACTCGAGGTCATCCAAGACGACGACATGTGGGTAAGTGAGTTTAGATTTTTCTGTGACTAAATCGCAATCGTTTTGCATCTGTAGTATCTAGTATTGACTCTATCTGTTTATAATGATGAATCAAAAGGCCATCAAAGAACGGTGCTCCCGAGTGAAAGAGTAATGCTTGTGTATGCCCTTGTCATTGCATGAAAACGTGTTGTATTTAAATTACTTACAGGTAGCCACTTTTTCCACAACTGCCTCTTGATAGCAGAAAGATAAAAGGTCTTGACAGCAGAAGATATACTTGCACCATGACAACTTGCAACTATTAACATGAATATATTCGAACCGTTTTTGTCTTCCGTGTGTAGACTTAGCTACATGCCTGTAGACACCGCTAAAGCAAATTCTGTTTTTTTTTTTTCAGCTGGAGGAGCGCGAATACATCTCGTCTTTACTGGCGCTCTTCACTCAGAAATCTTCAGATCCAAGTCAAGCTCCCGACGAAGACGCGTCCAGATAGAGCTGTAAAATGACCGTCTTATTTGTAACGTCTCATTGTATCACTCGTAAATCCCCATGTGTACCTCGTGTGGAAGGAAGCTGCTTCTTTTTCGCTGTTGTTTCTTTGTTGGAATGTTTAAGGAACGTTACCACTCAAAATGAGCTCAGTGGCGTGTTGAGGTCATGTGAATTACACGAGCGAAAATCTGGTCTCAACTTCTTCCTTCAGTGTTGCTGTAGCGTGAAGTAGGGTATGTACTTAGATGTAGTTATATCCTCTGCTGTTCTCTTCAGTACTGGTAAACAAGTCAAAAAATGAAGGTGAGCATGTATATTGGTCTATTATTATTGTTCTCGTCTTTCATTGTTATTTAATTTTTCAGACAAAATTTTTTTAGGGTGTGCATCTTGAAACCTTCATTTCATTCACTCAACCTTTAAAACTGCGAGAGAAATCTTGCGTCTCTCCCGAATTTTTTTCTTGCAAGTGGTAAAAGAATGTAGGATACCGCGGCTACCACTTTGTCTCTCAAAAGTTTAATGTCAGTATTTCCCCTTAAGATTGGGTAATTTAAAATTTCGCTCTACGTTCACGTTTAGAGATGTGTTAGCCCTCTGAAAAACCGATATTTTTGCCGTACTTCTAACTGAAGTCTTATGTGTTCTAATTTTGAAATTTTGTTGTATTTACGAATCTTTTCGCTTGTAAATTGGGTACGCTACATGACCTGATCAGTTTGTCTTAGACAAGTCTTTTATTCTATAACGTGTGCAAAAATCTTCAGAATTCGTGTTGCTTGTATTTTATAATTTAAAGTTCCGAACAAACTTCTAAGCTGTTTTAACCAACAGACTTATTGTCTTATTTTTTTTAAATCTTATGAAAGATTTTCATCAAAAGTTACTTTGGCCTCTCGGAGTGTGGTTAAATTTCTGAACCATATATTTATTATCCGGAATAATTCCCTCTCCTGTCTGTCTCAGTCACGGAGAAAGTATTCCCTAGCGAGCAACTCTTATTGTTACTGTCTTCTGTTGGTTTCGTTGAGAATTAAACTGACACGCGCTTCGTTTACTCTATGGAGACTTGAACGAGCGCACTGGTGCGTCTGCCAACCTTCCATCTCTATTCACCTTTCTACTTATGACGAATTGCCAAAGGTTGAAGCAATTTTATGGCAGTAAAATGTTGACTTTATTTTGCTTGTTGTTGAGATGGTAGTCTGAAACTAGGGGAAATAAAGCAAGTTGTAATCATGGTTACCTTATGTGTCATTGCAAGTTTTATGAGTAAATTAAGTGATCAAAATAATTTATAATTTCTTTAACCCTTCGTTGCAATTACCTGGTAATAAATAAATTGGTATTCAGGATAACCAGCGGTTAATGAGGACACTCGACATTCGATTTTTTTGAGCGAAATAAATTCCTGAAGCCTGAAGGGAAAAGATAAGAACATGCTCTGCAGCAGATAGGCCTTTCACATTTCCATTTAATACCCACGTTTCTTCACTCGCTTTCATGCCTTCGTTGCCTATTCTTCCTCTTCTCTCCTAACTTGCGATTTCTATGTGGGCGTTTTCCTGGGTGTGAACACACCTCGTGCGTATATTATCATTTTTCTGTAATCCATACTTAACAGGCACACTGCTCGGTCTCTGCGCTCTCGTGAGATCGCCGTTGTTGTGGCCAGGGGAGTTGAGACCAATTTGAAAACGAGTTCGTTAGTGCACGTGGCAGTTAACAATATTGTTACTGAGAGTGCACGCTATATAGTAGCGAAAAATTGTAACGAAGTTTGGCTCAAATCACTGGTGCATAAGCGGAGTTGCTATCTGTGGCTGAAGCTCTGCTTGAAGTAGATGTAGTGATCTGAAGATTTCGCGATGAGAAAAGATGATTACGCGACGAGGCGAATGGATTTGAAGATACTACAAAATGATTACGCAACAATGTTTATTGAATTCATTCTGAGATAAATTGATTCTGTTTTTCGACCAAGTGGATACGTGGACTGACAATGTTTTTCTTACTGGATGAAAGTATCACGTGAGTGAATGATATAAAACAGGCTTCTAGGTTATGAGGCCAGGCGCAGTTCCCGATGTGGAGGGTGAGGAATATTTGCTAAGTCGTCGAAGTAAAAAAAAAGGCAACTTCCTACTGCGTTGATTATGGTTACCACACCTTTTTCACTTCAAATTAATCCAAGTCAAGTTCAATTTAATCCAAGTCAAGTTCAAATTAATCCGCGTCAAGTTCAAATTAATCTAAGTCAAGTTCAAATTAATCCAAGTCAACTTCAATTTAATCTAAGTCAAGTTCAAATTAACCCAAGTCATTTTCAAATTAATTGAACCCTAAGTTGAGTTAAAAATTGACATAATCGCTTGTTAATTTGAGCTTTTTTGTGTTAAATATGTATCTATTGGATGTGATGAGCAAGACTCGTCGTTTTTCTTTTAGCAAGGAATACATATTATTTCAGCAATATAAAAACAAGCTGTCGTAAAATGTGGTAAGTATCCAGTATCAGGAGGCAGAGTGTGATTCAGATCTTTGAGCGGTGTAAAAGATGCAAGTCAATTATAAAAACTCCGTATTATACTCCTCATTAAAGTTGTTTTCAAAATTCTAATTTGATGACAGTGTGCATACATTCAAATACATATGTTCAAAAGGTAATTTTATTTTATATGTACGATTCCGTTTAATTACAATTTATTTGAGTACATTATTACACAGATAGATTCCTGCATTAGCAAGAAAAATGTTGCATCTGCTCTCTGATCTTCATACTTCAATGTAGCATCTATCACTCTGCATTTTTCTTCTCGTGTTTTCTTAAATTTTCCTCTCTTTACTCATCTTCTTACTCTTGCGCTTATATTTTCTTGTTCATCTTCACTTGTTTCATAGTCTGTTGATTGGTTGTAGAGATCCATCTTGAGGAAGCGCTGATCCAAATTCAATGAGAAACACTTTTCTTCTATACTCCTACATTAGAGAAATCGGTACATAAGATACTGAAAAAACATTTTTTAAATTATTGTAAAAACCGATAGTACGGAATACAACATTACATACATAAAATCCAGATGTATTCCTATATATGTATGTAAAATTTGACTGTTAATAATTTTAATTTGACTTGGATTAAATTGAACTTGACTTGGATTAAATTGAACTTGACTTGGATTAAATTGAACTTGACTTGGATTAAATTGAACTTGACTTGGATTAAATTGAACTCGACTTGGATTAAATTGAACTTGACTTGGATTAATTTGAAGTGAAAAAGGTGTAGTTCCCTGGTGGAAACTCATCCCTAAATTTATTATTATTATGGTTACTAGTCCACCCCCTTTATTTGAAATAAAAAAGAAGGCGAAATGAAAGAAAGGCCGTAAGAAATGAAAAAAATTCAATCTTGAGATTTGAGGCCGAGTGAACATGGCCCGTCAAAAATCTATAATAATGTTCGACAAATCACATGACACACGTTCCTATTTCCTAAGAATTCACGTAGTATTCATTCCTACTCGAATCTGATGGATCAATGCACTGGAAATTGTGGAGTTGATGAAGCTTGTATCACAGATACGCTCATCACTCACTTTCGGCTGGCTTCGGACAGACAGACACTCCTCTTATTATAGTATAGATTGCACAGTAACCAACTTCATAATTCAAAGCATAAATTTTTCTAAACGAACATTTTTACTTTGAACTCATAAGTGCATTCTATTCCACTATAGAGTCTTAAATCATTTCGGAATCATGAGCAATCAAAGAAAATTTGAAATCACACCTCATTCTCGAAAAGTATTGTGTGTAAAATATCGGTCGTCTCGAGAAACGTACATAAGTTTCTGTACACAGGAGGAATAATTCAAATGATAGTGAGCTTACAGCGCAGTATTTAATATATTTTTGATGAACGTTCCTGCCAAATAGTTCATTTTTGTGACATTCGAGTTCTCATTCTTTTACATGCTAACAACTCAAGCGAATGAGACCAGCATCTGTGTGCAATTTAACGGATTTCATGGTGAGGAAATTTTAAAGCAGCTGTTTATCATATGTACTATAGAGCACCTAAATTATAGGTGCTATAATATTGATCCGTATCATATGTTCAAATCAATTAATTTTCAAAGGTTGGAGAGAAGGCCTAATATAAAATTTTGGCCAGATGGTCGCCCGAAACGAGTGGAAGAGAACCAAATTGTGATATTGCTTATTTTTTGTGTAGTCAAGTTCTGTGAATTAATTAGATTGGTTGCAACTATATTTTATCCTTCCTTGCAAAGCAGATTCATTGCAGCTCTTTTGGATTGGATTATAGGATCTATCCTGTTGTAATGGTTTTAAAATTTAAGCATTTTGAATTTATCATATTCATGCAAAGGTTTCATTGTCGTCAGGACGTGAATGCAGTTTTGTGAAGATTTCGGTCGGTGGGTAAGGCTTGGGATCAGTTTTTGGTAGCTGTAGTTCCAACTGGCACTTGATGCTTCGTTACCTTCAATCTCTATTTTTATCATCGAAATGTATTTCTGTATGAATAGATTCATGGTGAGACATCTGTAGGTGGACAATCTCTTACAAATCATTCCATTCACATTTAAGAACAATCAGTAAAATATATTTATTCGAATATTACGAATGAAGTAAATGTCAGAACAGTTTCGTGCTTTACTGATAAAAGCTGATGGTGGTGCTACTTCTACTTCGGCCATTTTAAGCAAGATTAGGAGTACATTGCCCTTAATCATTTTTCGACTAGTCACATTGGTATTACAATACTCGTGTGTGTGTATCATCTAAGTGTATTAACTTTAAGATATTTTAAAAACCAATGATGGTACTTTTGTACCAGCTCTATTGGAAATAAACTGGTTTTCTTTCTTTTCTTTCTTTCTTTCTTTTTTCTATGAAGAATGTCCTGGTGAGGCCTATTTTACAAATGGCATGCTCTCTATATGGGCCAACACTTTATTACTTCTACCCGAAGCTCAATGCCCCAAGCACTGTATCTTGAAGTATAATACGATTTTTTCCAGTGTGTTACTAAATACTCGCACCATCAAAAATAACAGATAAAGGCCCTGCTCCTTGAGTCTCAGTTAGTTGTCTTCGTTATTAATTGTTTTATTAGGGTGGTAAAACAGCAAAAATAAATTATATTGACTCATGATTACTCGATCAATTATTGAGGTATATCACGATCGTATCCGAGATACAAACTGCACTTCCATCCCCGTTTTCTGTATATTCATTGAATGCATGCATGAACCAAAAAAAAGAATTTATAGGTATCAGAGTATTCTTCACTCCGTTCGCAACGTCGTAAAATGATCAAGAGTCTTTGCCGTGTTTACGCAAATTTTTGTTTACTGAAGTGCTGGTAACAAGGGCAGAGAGACCACGCATGCCACAAAAAATTGCATGATGTTACTTATGTCAAACGGAAAACACCCATAGGAGCCGGTATTGGCTACTCCTCAGTTTTTCCATGGATGGATAACTCACCCAGTATCTAGGATAAGTTTTCAGAATATACATTATATAAAAAAAACACGAATGAAGAAAAGTATGTTTTTCCTCATTCGTGTTTTATGAAGGTTATCCTTATCTTGTTTGTTTAAGTTTTAATACTGTGAAAGCCCTTCTTGCCAACAATTAAAATATTTTTGCGCAAAAATTCTTTCGTAAATTCGTTGGTCATTGCAAATTAGCTGGTCATAGCACACACCAATGCAAATTGTGATGTATTTTAACACACATGCAGGCTTCGATCGGGAGACAGTTCCGTAAAAAAGGTCAATGATGAAAGTATTTAGGATTCAATAATCAGAAATGCATGTTTCTCGTCATATTACTGGAAAAACATTTATCCGAATATCGATCAATTATACTGGCTGCAGACATGTTTTCTATTAGGTAAAACCAAAGACTGCTCGAGCATGGTAGGGTTCGCGTTTTTTTCAAGTTGAACATAGTTAAAAAGTAAAGTGTCGGTTAAATTTGCGAATTAATTTCAGGATATACATTTTCCAGAGTGATACAAGTAGGGTTAGCCTGATGCAAACCAATAAGCTCATCCTGTTCACGTTTGAATCAGATTTGCGTCATATTTCCGCAGAACTCTGAACAGGATTCATCAAGGCAGTACACAGTCGACAAAAACAATGACGTAATATTGTAAATCCCCCACACATCCTTGAATTATGCTTCGAAAAAAAATTAGTCAATTAATTTTCAATATTTTACATCTTGTATCATATATACGACTGACAAGTGTAAAATATTTCAGCTTCTCTGTAAATGTCACCTCCATATTGTTGGAACTAGCGACCAATCACATTCGAAAGCAGCAGTAACCGTTGGTCATATGGTGGTGGAAGAACAGCCGCCGAACCTCTCAAAAATGCCTAGTCGTGTCGGAGTAAATCTCCGAGCATCGGCTTATTTACATCAAGGCGACAGAAAATATATGGAAGATGAGTTTGTGGTGGCATATCAACGAACTGCTGATAAAAAAGACATTGAATATGCGTTTTTCGGCATTTTTGACGGCCATGGCGGGAAGGAGGCCGCACATTTCGCCAAAGATCATCTCATGGACAATATCGTGACACAAAAATCGTTTTGGTCTGACGATGATAACGACGTTTTAGATGCTATCAGAGAAGGATTCATTCAGACTCATATGGCTATGTGGAAAGTCTTGGGTAAGTGAAGAATTGAAATGAAAGGTAGTGAATCTGAAGTGAGCTTGACTAGCTGATAACCATTGTAACCTAAACGAGCTGATGCTTTTGCATGTTCAAAGTTAATTTTGTTATTTCAATTTTTATGCTTCAATGCAAGTTTTGGAGTCAATTGATGGAAAAATCTTCCATGTATTCAAATTGACTAGTTTGTGCTTTTATAAACAGTTTGGGACCAGTCTCTAAAGTATGGTTCATTATCAAGGCTGCTTTGTATTGGCCAAGAGGTTGCCAGTTTGCTCACACATGTTTGGAATTTTATATTTAATCATGAGTACAGAGCATTCCTTGATATAAGTTGGTAAAATGGCCTTTTTTTTCTATAATTGAGGTTTTTTGTATGAGAATTTGGCTTTAGTTTGTGGAAGCAGCATTCATTTTGGTATTTGTTGAGGACGTCACACTAATGGATTTTTGAATTTACAATGCTTGTATAATGGTAATAACATCAAAATAAGGTAAATTTTAAGGAGAAGGGGTAAATGTGAAGCGTTTGCTAATAATTGAATTTTGAATTTTGGGTCCCGAAACATAGTTAATTATATCAAAATAAACAAGTTTTCTTTCATGAACTTTCCGTCGCAAATGATTATTTAACGAGGTATTGCGGTAGGTTTAGTTTTGTCTATGATGACGAATGCGCTCGATTAAACAGCCACTCGTTTATTTTTGAATTTTTGTTCCTTGAATCACGGTAATAACATGGAAATAAACTATTTTTCTTCTATACACTTTTTGCGACAAATGAGTATTTTACGAGTTAGAGCGGTAGGTTTTAGATGGCGGGAACGGGTTCGATCATTCAAGCGCGTTGGAAGGAAGCGTCCACTGCAGTGGTGCCATACGACGCACTCGATGAATTACTTTCCGCTTCAAAGACTGGAGTTGCGGTAACTAATTTACCGCTATAAATCGTAAAATAGTCATTTGCGACGAAAAGTGCATGAAAGAAAACTTGTTTATTTTTATATAATTAACTATGTTTCGGCACTCAAAATTCGATATTCGATTATTAGCAAATGCTTCACATTTACCGGAGAAGGTACTAATCAATTTTCTCATTTTTGTGGCGTGTATCATGGTAATTAGATCAAAAGAAACAACTTTTTTCTATACACTTTCCGGAGGAAAGTGAGGATTTTATGAGTTATAGTGGTAGATTACTCACTGCAATTCTAGTTTTTCAATCCAGAAATTCGTTTTGAGGGGAGACTCTGATAGAATCTCTGTTTAGATGTGCTTGAATTATTGTTACGTAGCGTTAGGTTGCCTTCACTTATGTTAAGTAAGGTTAGATCAGTTCAGTTGTGTTACCGCTATAACTTGTTAAATACTCGTTTCCCCCCAAAAGTGCAAAGAATAGAGGTTGCTTATTTTTACGTTATTAGCATGATTTAAACAACAAAAATTTTGAAAATCGATTAGTACCTAGTTCTTAATATTCACCCTAAATAAACAACTTTTCTTCTCTGCACTTTCTATCAAAAATGAGTATATAACAAGTTATAGCGGTAGGTTAATTTTCCTCTTTCAAAATAGTTCTGTTGTTTGTAACGGCAAAAATTTGTTCTTTTTCTGTCAGACGGCTCAAATGGACGTTATGTTATATTAGTTAAGGTTGGGTTTAGTTAGGCTAGGTTAGTTACGTTAGGGTAGGTTGTGTTAGGTCATGCTAGACATGACCGCAGCTGTGAGCTATTTTCAAGCTATTTCTCTACTACCAAGATGGAAATGTTTTTATCCCTGATTCATGGTCACACATAATTGGTAAAAAGAAACGATCAATATTGAATTTAGGCCTTTCACGGAAATTAAAAATTCCGTTCCAAAAAATCACTAACGGAACACATTTAAAAACGTTTTACATGAATGACATTCTGCTCGCTGATGCGTTATTTTCGAGTTATTCAACTTTGAAGTTATAGGAACGTCGAATATAAAAGTGAAGGAACAGACACGTAAATATGCTGTAACACAGTATTAACGCAACGATGGGTGAGATTAGGGTAGTTTATGTTAGGTTAGTTAAATAAATTAACCTTAAATAACATAAATCAACCTAAAATAGCTTACCTTAACTTGCCCAAACCGAGGCTGTTAGTTTTTCCCGCCAAGAAGTGGGCGTGTCCAGCCAGAAAAGTGGGCGTCACCCAACAATGCAGCGACTAAGCAGCCGACCATGTAATGTAATTCCTATCTGAGCGTAATTATTGTTATATCTCGAAAATAACGCATCAGCGAGCAGAATGTCATTCGTGTAAAACGTTTTCAAATGTGTTCCTTTAGTGATTCTTTGGAACAGAATTTTCAATTTCCGTGAAAGGCCTAAAATCAATATTGACCAAAGAAACCTTCAATATCCAGTCAAAAAATTGAAGTAATTGGCCTCATTTATGAGCACAATTTCTAAGATGATTTTATAGTATAAATGTGCCAAATAATGGTAAAAGGGACTTTTTAGAATTCATCTTCTATACAAGTTTTGAGATGTAGTTTGTAATATCTAGCACCAAGAAATTGGTTTTGACATTTTAGATGCTGTGAACAGAGTTGCTCTCTGGCAATTGTTGTCACTCAATGAACAATTTATAATTTTGCTTCATGAAAACTATGAGTCATCCAAATCCACTATGTAATTTGATTAACTCTGCAAATAATTGTGCCATTAAACTGGTAGAACGTTTTTTTGTAGAATTTTTTATTTCCGTGGTATTAGACTGGGTGCACCATCCAACATCTATACTTAGTTGTTGATGGGATATTTTTCTCATCTATGGCAAGACTAGTTACCCCAGAATCTTGTAGTACACATCAACACGTTTTCTTCTCAATTTTAAAAAACTACATAGGTTAAGCATCTTGTTGCTTTTGGTGATAATCATATCAAAGACCAATTCCTGAGCCGAAGGTTTAGTCTGATAGGTGTAAGTTATACTAAAATGTGATCATTGTGGCAGTCTAGCAGGGTATCCACTGTAAGTATTATTTTGGCTTAACTGTATCTTTACTGTGTAAGCATCTTTACAGATAAAAGTACCTTAGGATCCTAGAACAAAAATGACTATCCAAGTTTTTATGTTAAGCAATTTAAACAGGCTTGAAATTCTCCTCAAGCTCTGCCCCAGTCTTTGTCTCATTGATAATGTTGGATCTTTCAAAAATCCTAGCTTCCAAAGACTTAACACAGTCATATCTGTTTGGCATTTGTTTGAAAACAATCAGATTTTGTTGGACACCATCCTCAATTTCTTTTGCCTTCTTTACTGTAAACAGGCTCATGAATAAGACCATTATTTGTCCTCTACATGGTCTTCAAGTTGCCCCTGGCTTAAAAGCAAGTGTGTTTCTCCTTGCGTTTTGGCGTTAGGATACTCACGATCAATTAGATACTTGAAATGTAGATTAATATTATTAGTCAAAGTGTATTTCGCTTTTTAAAAAAAAAAATATTTATTCACTACTCAGTTGGATGCTGTGATGGTTGTGAGAATTCAAATTTAAAAATGTTGGACATGTTTGCTTTCCTGTCTGCTGCGGTCTGATTTTCAGATTTAGCTCAAAACTTGTGGCATTGTATTAAAAAGAGGTTCACAAAATTTTCTGATGAGCAACTCAAGTGTCTCAATAACTGTACTTGAAGCTTTAAATTACTATTTGAGATGTTGAATTCATCATTAGTTGAAGCCTTTACCAAGATAGTAGTATCATTAAGGCTAGTTATTCTGGACAGGTATTAAGTCGCCTGGGTTTAAACATACTAGGACCCCAAAATTGAAGTTAAGTGGCCATTCAGAGGATATGAAATGAGAAAGTTTCTGGTTGATTTACGTTTCGAATTGATTCTTTTTTTTGTTGTTTAAGTATTTCATTGTTATCTCTGTGGTTAATCAATATACTTTAAAAAATTGGTTACAATGCATATTTTCAACTTCCATTTTCCTACTTGAATGATATTCTTTACTGGAAACTTTAGCATGTAGAAGTTGAATGTTGATGGTTGAAAATTGTTTTTCAGTTAGTCCAAGTACCTGAATTATTCAGATATCAAGTGATTATCTGGCTTCCTCATTAATAAAATAAAAGCTTTGTTTTGTCAGTACGGACAGTCATTATTATGTCAGCATCTGCTACATAAAAAATTACATTTTGATTGGTTTTTTGTCTAACAAATATTTTCAAAATATTTTTACTTATTACTTAATCTAATACTTCATTTTTTGCAGAAAAATGGCCTCTGACTGCATCTGGATGGCCAAGTACTTCGGGTTCCACTGCATCAGTGGCATTCATACGCAAGCAAAAAATCTACATTGGACACGTGGGGGACTCTGGTATCTGTCTTGGCTATGAAGACTCCAGTGAGTGTGCTGAAATCCTTTTTTGAGACTACAAATGTTTTTTTTTGTATCAGTTCATTTTTCTAATGATTTTAGTTACGTTGTGTTTTCTTTATTTAACATTGATGTTGTCCATTTCATGTCTCAATAAATGACTTTGTACTTATCTGTGTTATCAATGTGATCTGTGTTACAATGGCTGTGATTTTAATGTAATAAAATTAATTCCAATTTCAGATGGCTATTGGTTTGGAAAGCATCTAACCGAGGATCACAAGCCAGAGAGCAACCAAGAGAAGAGTCGTATCACGCGCTGTGGCGGCAAGGTGGTCAACAAGTCTGGAGTGCCTCGTGTTGTGTGGAACAGACCAAAGAGAGGGCACAAGGGGCCTGTGCGCAGGTCCACTCCTATGGATGAGATCCCTTTTCTTGCTGTTGCTAGATCTCTTGGTGAGCTTCATACTTGCTTGTTTGTGTGTTAGTAAATACTAACACTGAGGGAAGAACATGTTTAGTATATTTGGGATGAATTATTCAAGCATTTGCTTACCTATTAGCAAGATTGATAATTGAGAAATTGTACTAATATGGATCATATGCACCAGACCCACTGGTAATGAAAAAATTCCATCAATTGGAACTTATTCCAATGTGCAAATCTATTTTACTTCTGTTGAGTTATAATTTGAATTCTACAGGGGACCTGTGGAGCTACAACCCAACCAACAACCAGTTTGTGGTATCGCCTGTGCCAGACGTGCACGTCCATCCTATTGACATCAAACGTCACCGCTGCCTTATCTTTGGCACGGACGGTCTGTGGAACGTGATGTCCCCGTTCATGGCAGTCAACATAGCGTACCACACTGAGCTCAACAACGAGAACCACTACCTCGGCCTGGTGATGCCTTGTGGCACTGTAAGTTATAACTTGATTTGTGGTGCAATACTCAGCAATTGTAGTTCCTTAATGTCATCAATGTTTTGTTCAACTTTCATGATTTTATTAGGTCAGTTTTGCTTGTAGCTCTGAAATATTTGATGAAATGGTGAAGTACTTTTTACATTCCTGAGGAATGTAGAATGGAAAATGGGTTTATTCTATTTAGGTTTTTTTTATCCTATGCTATGGGTGGGTACTGGCATCTTCGTAAAAGTAAAATTTGATCACCTCAGCGATGGTTAGGCCTTTTGGACTTCTATCTTGCATGCCTACTCTACTTTCAGTTTATTTTCATGCGTCTTTGCTGTTTCTTTTTACTGTTTCCAATCTCTTTTTTTTTTCTTTCTATCTTGCTATTTCTGTGTTCAGATGGTTCCTGTGTAGGAACACACTTTGTACACAGATTCTTCTTTTTCTGCACTCGATATTAAATGCTCCCTTCTCTTGGCCCTTTTGAAATGTGTTTGCTGTGACAATGGAGTCTTACACTAAGTAATATTACTAACAGTTTTAGAGTAAATATTTTTTGTGAGTTTGTCGTTGTAAATGTGTAGTTTTCATTTGGATAGGATATTTTTGTTATCAAAGTTATCTATTCTAGTTCATTTTATTATTTTTTGTTTCATTAAAAACGAAAACAAATGAGGGTGAATGTACTTCTACTATAATGAGGCATTGCAATGTTGATGTAAGACATTCACAGACCATTGGGCTTGGACAACATTTGAGTCTCATCAACGCGTGTGGAGTATCTGGCATTTTCGAATTGTTGCCTAATCGCTTCATTAATGTTACTTAAAAATGGTCGTATGAATCGGTACAAATTTATTAAAATTTCTATTCTTAGTTTGTGATACCCCAATAGAAATGTGAAGTTTTATTATCTGTATCATTTGAATGTCTGTGACTGTTGTTTTTTTATTTTGATTCATGAATTGTTCTCATTTATGGCATATTGTTTTATAAATACCATGCAGTGTCACTCAGCATACTTCCATGAGCGCAATTCAAACCTAATAATGGCGTTACTCTGATTCCTGACTTGAAGGCTTGTACATGCTGAAATTTAGCTCGTATTGATGTTATTCTGTTTTAATTTTATCTCGTTGAAGTTTACTAGCTGTACGTCTAAGTCCACTACACTACTTAGTGTAATTTCATGAGAATTGTTTGTGTGTGCAGCAACACATGTGGGTGAACCCGTCTCGCTCTGTGGTGAAAGGCGCGCTGGACAGATACAGCCGCTGCAACCTCCGTGCTGACAACACGAGTGCCGTGGTCGTCTTCCTCGACCCTCCTGGTCGTCCTAAGAGAGAGGTGCGGCGTGGTTCACGTCACTGTAGCCATGGTGGCGTTTTGCCTTGGCAAAATTGTGTTGTAGTCTCGTTTTAAGCATACTTGGGTCATAAAAGTTATCTGGACTGTAGGAGCCTTGCAGGGCTGGCTTAGAAATTCCTTGCTGTTGATAGATTCTGCAAGATTTTGTATGATAAAATTTCATTTGAATTGGAAAATAACCAATGAGAGTTTCAGTTGAAAAAAAAAGGTTATTCTGTTAGCTCTGCGTCATTCATTTGTGAAATCATAGCTGAAGACTTCAGGTGGTTTTCTGTCATCCGTGTGCTCTGGTTATTGAGATGTAAATCTTGAATGAAGAACTTTCCTTAATGATAATATGTAGTTACATCACGTGTGTTGGGTCGAACTTTTTTGTTGCGTTTTTTCCATTTGTGGAATAACGATACAATTTTCTTATGATAAGCAAATTAATCTGTTGGTAGTTCACAGTGCTTCAATCAATAGGAATATTTACTAAATACGCTTATGTCATTCAAGTAATTTGCTTTTGAAAACGAGCGCATGGATTAACGTACGCAACTTCATGAATTGTTTCAAGAAATGTCTTCTTTTTCTTTGAGCTCAAAAATGAGCTCATTTTGATAGAGTAACTTGCTGCAAAAATTAGTGGAACTGGAACTCGGGGAGACAAACTGACAAAGAAAGTTCAAAGAATAGAAGGATGAGTCGATAGTTGTTTTGATTACCTTTGGGTTATGTGCTTTAGGTTTTCGAGTTACGAAGGTAAGCCTGTCTGTAAGAGAGTGCTGGAAGTCACTTATCCCATATTTTGTTATGTAGCTCTGATGAACCATTTTGCTGCATTTGTTGTGTTATATACCTCAGCTATAGATACTTTTGGGTCTTATGTCTTTTGTGCCCCCCTCAGGGGGATACAACTAGTGTGTCTATGGGAATTGGCGCTCCCAGGGGGACTATGTGAGGGCCCGAGCTAAAGGTTAGGTAGGCTTCCTTTTTGTTGAAAAAGAATAGGCGTTCGTTTTGTTACGGACCATCTTTTTTCGGTTCACTGCTGTCCTTTTTTTCAGCACCTACTACTTTCTTCTTCAGTTTTTTCATGTTTCATGAACTTCTTTCTTAGCTTACTGTTTCTGTGCACCTTGTGCATAGATTCGGCGTTTCCTCAACTCCATACTAAGTGGTGCCTTCCTCCTTCCTCTCTTAGAACATCTTTGTCGTGGTTAAGGGAGGCTAAAACTTTCTTATATAATAATAATAATGTCTTTTGTGCCTACTTTATTTTAAGTTTACATGCCCTCTTTGCAATCACTTCTTTGTCTTTCTTTTCATGTCATTCTTAATTTGCTGTTTCTATGCGCCGAGTATCCTGTATGGGATCTATCTTCTGCATAGATTCCCCGTTTTCTGCAGTCCATGCTAAGTGGTCCCTTTTCTGTACTTTCTTGAGATATTTTTTAGGCTAGGGAGTCTTCAACTAACTGAAATAATAATCACTATAAGCTTTGTGTGTTTGGGAGTAATTGGGCTTTCGAACGGCTATGAAGTGATTACTTATCATGACGATTGAAGCTGGTTTATGCATTACTCTGTATAATTCTTGATTGTGAGGTTCTCACGCATTCATAACCTCTTTTCATGTTTCTTCCGTTAGGTATTGCTGCAGCGCAAAGGCCTCGGGTCACCGTCTACCATGACTCCACAAGACACTTCTATTAACACCACCACAGCTTCAGCTGCTGCCACTTCCCCTTCTAAGAGCGGGGACTGTAAGGTCCAAGTGCATGTTTACAACTTGGATAGCAATAAGCCCAACAAACCTGCAGAAGACCGAACACCTCATGGACTCCTCAGAATAACAGAGAGATTACCACAAAAGTGGCAGAGCAACCAAAGTGAGGGTGAGAGTAGCCAGGAGAGAGCTGCTCCCTCCATTCTAACGCCCATTCCAAGAGGTCTGAGTAGAAACGAGAGCGAACAAGCTTCGACACCTGGTGCTTCTGAGCTTGGCCTAAGACGAGCCTCATCTGGGTCCTCACTGAATGCTAGCCCGGTCCTTGCTACCAAAGCATCATCTCTAAGTTCAATACCCACCTCAACATTCTCCCGCCTTACACCTTCTTCTCCCCCTCACAAGTCTTCACCCACTTCAGTATCTCTTCCATCCCTGCGTTCTAGTGGGCGATTTGTTCCCTCAGACTCTGCTGCATCGCCGTTAGCTGTGAGCAGCCACAGCTCTAGGTTATCCCTTTGTACCAAATGCAGCAGCCCCAAGAAAGCTTCTCCAAATGTAGCACGTAAAGTTGTTACAGAAAGTGCGCCGTCGGTCAGTGAGAACGTGTGCCCGGATGACTTGCCGGCTCCAAGCTCTGTCTCTAGTAGGGCAGCTAAGAGGGAACGCGACGACGATGGCACTGAAGAGTGTGTTCACGTTAAGAAAACTTGTACGGAGTGTAAGTGTAATGAGCCAATTTCATGCCCGCCGCAAGATCACCGAGATGACAGAACTTCTAGTGGTGCTGTGCCAAGTTCTTTGTCTAGTGATCATAGTCGCTCGTCTAATGTTAGTAGTCATTCCTCGCTCACTTCTAGTCCTAAATCGTTGAAGTTAAGAATGAACTCTCCAGCATCTCAGGAAATTAGTAACAAAGTTAATCGCAAGAGGGACGACATCCAAATACCTGTGATATCGAGCAGTACGTCTGTATCGTGTAAGGCAAGTAGCGTCATCTCTGCTCCCACCACTGATGCTGATGCAGCCAGCAAGCTCAAGTTCAAGAAGTGCACGCGACACTGTTCAGGTAATGTCAATTTATTATTACTTCATTTTATCTGCTTGAATTTGTATTTCTTTTTTTTTTTTGGTTAGTAGACTTTCTGTGATGTTCTCAATGCTCTATTTAGTGAAAGTGTTAATGGTATCTAGACAAAATTCCTGAGTTGTGATGGGCTGGGGTGGTCAAAGGGAAGTCGAATGCGCGCACCTAATTCTCTCAGGGGGCATAAGATAGGCAGTAGGTTCAGGTTAGTTAGGTTTGCGATTCTGTGCTGTAGGGCAAGGGTTCTCAACTTGGTGTGCCGATATTCCAAAGGGTACAAGGTTCGAACGAAATTTCTTTAGGGGTGCAGGGCAAGAAAAAAAAGCTTGGGAACCCCTGCTGTAGAAACTGATGCACCCAGGGGACACAGGGGACGCAATAGATTTGGGTTTGTGAGGTTTATTTTCTCATGATATTGTGGCCAGTGCCTCCGGTGGAGAAACTAATAGGTAACCACAGCTGATGATGAACCTTTGCGACTTTGAGCTTATGTGCCTCATTTCCTTATTTCAGTGTTCACACATTTTATGGCCATCTTTTTCCTTTCTCAGCTTGCTGATCCCAAGTGTAGTGTATTCCTTGCGGGAATACACTTTGTACATAGATTTCCCGTTTTCTACAGTCTAAATTAAATGGTCCTTTTTTTTGTTTTTGTTCTCTTGAGATCGCCTTTGTTTTGGCTAGAGAGTCTTGAACTTAAGTATAAAATAATATGCATTAAATCTCAATGGCACCAACACCTTTTGGGAGTCAAGTCTTGTCAACCTCTGGACCGCTCTTGACCTCTGTCGTCGAATGCTTTTGTTTTTTAGCTAGAATTTTTTTTTTGAGAGAGAGAGATCAGACAGAGTATCATCATGACATTTCCTGGATTGCATTAAATAAATTTTTCCTTTGGTGTGTACTGATCTGTCTTCGAACGCGCATTCTCTGACGAGTTATTTTACAAATTCAGTGCCCATTCATCTGTTGATTGATTTTGTTACCATTCATTGCTCTTTTCTTATTTATTTTCGTTGTCAACCGTGCCATTTAGTGATACTGGCAGCCACTTGCCTGCCCTACAACTTTATCATTATTCTTCTTGTCTACTTATTTCACACCAGGCCAATCTGTATCTAGAGATGTGACTCAAAAAAAACCGTTCTGTTTTTTTTATAAAAAACGTGTTTTTTTTATAGAAAAAAACCATGGCTAAAAAAAAATGTGGATATGTTGGTTTTTTTAAATATTTTGTTTGAAAAT
>JACJUY010004670.1:34567-52781 GCA_014220935.1 Platorchestia sp. MABIK
GGATGATCCCGACAAAGATCAACTGGGGCTCTTATAAGATGACAACAATATGGGTGGCAATTAGGGCGGTTTTTTGTGATGGCTTTCCATAATGGTGATTGTGACAAACTTTGAACAACAATTAGATAGTGTGCTTCCGTGTAACGATGTGAATTTCGTATTATGGAACTGTGAGATCTACGGCGCGATATAGTACGAATTACTGAAGCGCTAGCAAATTAATGCTAATACTACTACTACTACGCTAGTTCCCCCCAGGGGCACTGGCAAGGATGGACACTGAGAATATCCCCTTTACTGTAGCTCAGCATCCTACATTGCCCCGAGGAGTTCCAAGTCGCTGAAGGACAAGCTGTAGCGTCCCCCTTGAGGAGCCATGGATTCGCAAATGAATAACACTAATGAACGAGTCACTTCTACATCAATTCGCGCAAAATGTAGCAATAGTGGATAAGCCCCGAACGAAGCAATGTGGAGAAAGGAGCATTGTACTTCGAGCGACCGACTTTGTACCATTTGGTCGTCGACTAGATTGTTAAAGAGAGCACCTGTTCGCGTCGCCTTATGGGAAACGCTAAGCGAGTTCAAGAATCCTCTTCAAGATCATCCTGAATAAATTTTACCAACTCTAGCAAAACCTTCTTGTACTCTTAGGGTAAATTGAGTGATTTAGAGTCGTGGCACTGATGTTTTTTAAAATTCCACGCATGTGAAGAGCTATAACTTCTGCTATTTAATACGAACCATATTCGCTGTCAGTTCCTTGATGCGATATTGACTCAGTATACCGATTGTCATTTTACTTTTTGAATTACAATGAACAAAATAGATAAAGTGTACAAATTCATACTTGTCAGTAGCATGGATCAGTCTTGAGTACACGGAACTGCGTGCCTGACTGTCTCCATGTAGTGTACCACGTATGAAGCGAAAAATTATAAAGTTATTCGTACCTTGAATCAAATAAATTCATGAACCGGGACTAACTTTTATTCCCATGAGTTGAAGTTTATGGAGGCAGGTGTATAACTCTTGACATGAGTGCCGAGTATAGTATATGAGAGAAGGATGTTATTGGTTCAACTTGGCGAAGCTCAAGTCAGAAATATTCTAGTATAGACGATCAACTATTTTCAACAATCAGTCACGAAATGCATAATTTAGCCCATTTGGAAAAGAATGACTCAATGTTTAAATTAAAACTTGTATCTTTGAAAATATTAAACAATAGTTATCAATTCCAATGGGCTAATATATATTATACTTACATCGCGTTCATGCCTATTTGATTTACGTGCATGGAACCTTGGGCTTACGAGTTTGCCTCGTTCATGACCATGAAACCCTCGGATCCTGAAAACAAACATCCCACTTTAAGACACGATAATTAATCCTTTCCCCATCTCAAAACCATTAGTATATAAATAAATTAATTCGATAAAAATTGGTGTAATTTTCAGACAACTTGATTTTTTTACACCTAGTACCTTCCGGTACAGAGCATCCTTTTACATGCTTCCAGTTGGCACACCAACGGCTTCGAGACATCTAGGAGATATAAGCGCCGCTTGGAAGTCGTGGCAACTTTTTTGGCCGCATCAAACTTCAATTTTTTTTATCTTTAGAAAAGTGCAGGTTGTTGGTAACAAACGGGAGATCATCGACTCTTAGCCAGCCAACTTAGGGAGATAATCATGCAGCACGTTGATCCCGCTAGTGTTTTCTATGATTTCATTTTTCCATTTTATAGAAGTTATATCATTCTTCTCACTGGCAGCACTATCCTGAGCACCACTTTCTAAGGTAGGGGTTCCCAACCTGGGGTGCCCGGAACACCTTGGAGTTGCGAGACGATATTCCAGGGGGTGTGAGGAAAGTTCACGTTAATAATAGGATATTGGCTCTATGTTGGCATTTTTGTTGCAGGAGGTGCGATGTTCGAATGAAATTTCTTTCAGGGTGCAGGGCGAAAAAAAGTCGGAAACCTGTTCTAGGGCCACACCGCGTGCTACAAAATTTCTTTACTTAACTTCCAAGTAAACTGAAAAAGCGATTGAACGCAAGAATGCTTTCTTCACGAGAAACAAAACTCTTTCCAGCGGCAGTGACAGGGATCACGTGGCTAAATCGTAGCGTCGCTCGTAACGCTCACGAATGCTCTGATACTGACTGAGACTAATTCTTCTCACAGTTTGATATATTAATCAGAATTGCTTGTAAGGAGAGACCCACCTGTCGTGATTGGTCACTGTCCACAATTGCCCTTGTTGAACATGCGGCTTCAATTGAAACCCCAAAATATCATAGAATTTTTTAATTCTTGCATGTCAGTCGGTATCTTGCAGTACTAAATCGATGCTTTCATGTCATTTTTTCCAACGAAGAAGACAAAAATGATTTTTGTAAGGATTCGACCCAACATGACGAAGATTCCTCGAAGAATACTTTCTGATTTAGAAGAAACTTATATAAATAAGTTATAAATATACTTATCAGTGGTAGTTCTAAGTATTAGAAGTAAGAACTAATTTAAGAAACCTAAAATCCATTGTAAATCATTTCTATCAACACTTTGTTTGTACTGTATTTTTTCCTAGGCTTGATTCTCTTTTTATATGATATTTTTTGATGCTTGGCGCAGAAAAATCCACGTCATAGAGGTTCTACATGATACTTTCAACTAAAGTCCTGCATTGCGGAAACGCCGATAGGCTTCCTGTTCAGCTCGAACATTCGCACTCTATTAAGTACGTGGGACTCTGAGAGCAATCAAAAATTAATAATAATTTTGTGGTAGGGTAGAAATGACGATACGTGGGTTAGTGTTGCCGGTCTGTAAAGCAGTCATAGCTTTTACGTTGGTAATTATGTTTGTGGAAGGTTATTCGCTACAGTCAGAAGCCTTTGATAGTGCTTAAATCTGGCAAAGAAATGTCTGCCTAACAAACATTTATTGGTAGGTCACGTTCGTGCGTAACTGGTTTCTTTCTTGGGTAAATGTGAAGGAGAGGTCAATAATCGATTTTCCACTTGTCGCTGCAGAAACCTAGTTAATTGAATCGAAATGAACAATTTTCTCCTATGAATATTTAACGAGTTATAGAGGTAAATTAGTGACCACAACTGCAGTGTTTGAAACGGGAAGTAATTCATCGAGCACGTCGGACAGTAACACTGCAAAGGACTCTCCCTTCCGACGCGCTCGAATGATCGAGCGCATTCCAGCCATCTAAGACGAAAGTGAACCTACCGCTATAACTCATTATTTTCGGGTGATAATTTCTTTTGGCTTTAACTAAAATTCCAAGTAGTGGATTTAGGGTCCGCGGGGTCGGCAAATAATAAATTGCGAAGTACTCAAACATACTCTTAACAGCTCAATCGCGCAACAACTAAACCTACCGCTTTAACTCGTAAAATCCTCATTTGCCGTAAAAAGTGTACTGAAGAAAAGTAGTTTATTTCAAAGTTATACCGTGATTCAATGAACAAAAATTCGAAAATCGATTAGTAGCTATTCATTAGAGTGCATTCGTCATGAAAGGTGAAAATTAACGTACAATTATAACTCGTTAAAAACTAATTTCCCCCAAAAAGAACATAAAAGAAAAATTATTTATTCATACATAATTAACTATGTTTAGGCAGCGAAAATTGGAAAATAGATTATTCTCCTCTCCATCACAAATACCATTTCTTGGTGCAATTGGATTCAATCGCTGCATTCGACCTAAGAGTGTACCTCTGTCACTAGTCATGAAAGCAAGTCACTAATGAAATTATTCAACGCGAGTACGCGATTTGCCTTAATTGTTATTTAATTTCACTTGATTTATTTGTTATCTTTCAGCTATCGATGCGATCAGACGAGTTGGTAATTAAGTCCTATAGTTCAAAACTGTCGTCACATTGCTCGAAACCATGTATATCGAGGTGAAGTTTCCATTGCAGTTTGTTTTTCAATCTGTATAAGACCCTACCTTGAGGACGGTAGTGTACCGAAGCACGTCTTGTACGAGAAAAATCTTTTGTTATTTTGAGTCGCCAGTTAATGGAGTAGGGCAATTCAATGCTGAAGATATTAAAAGCACTCTTCATCACGGTCTCAATCAGACTCCTTATAATTCTCGTACATCTGAAGGTGGATATCTTCCCTCATTTTGTCTCTTCAGGCTTAGATTCTGCTTTCGTAGAACGTTTAAATTCGTGGTTAGAATCATCTTCAGTGATTTAGCTGGTTGATATTTAATTGAAATCTGTTGGAAATTAAAAGTAATTAAAATAGCTCCGCTGATGAATTTGACTCTGCCAGTGAGACCGAATCCACTTGTAATTCTGGATGAACTGCAGCTTCTTGTTTCTGGGCCAGTCTAGCTAATTTATGTTAGTAAACCACGCCTTCTATTTGCGTCCTGGCGTTGAAAAGTGCTTAAATGACGAGGGTTCATTGAAATAAACCTCCATGCGTCGGACTCTCCCAATAATTTACCTTTCACTTCATAATAACTTCGATGCCGAGCTCTACGTTGTGTAGAATACCTTAATTGTCTTGTAAGAATTCTCGAAGTTAACCTTCACCGGGTTACAGCCCTCTACTCTTCCTAAATTTTTTTTTCTAGGAAAAAAAAAAAGCGGACAGGCTGCTAGCTGCAAAATTTATTGTTTCCCAACAAAACCTCTAATTTAATTATTGACGTCCATCAATCTAAAACTCTACTCCTAGCGATAGTTACTGTCAATGGCAAACTGGTTTGTCTACCAGACAACTGCAACGAATTTCTTGTCTGTTTAGTTGACGGCATGTTGGCTACATTCCAATTTTTGTTAACGTTAGAGTTTTAACTGAAAATTGGCGTTTTGTACGTACACGAATTTACTCTCGATAAACCCACTCGGCTGCTTCTTCTTAAATACTGTGATCGCAATTTATTATTGAACTGTAATTCAGAGTTAAATTCAAACATAAAAATAAATTGTAGTAATCTCTTCTAGGAATGGCAACCATGTTACCTGGATCTTGCTTTCATCTAAATCTGATTAATCATTCATAAGAAATATGTAGGCTAAATGGTCATTCAGCAGCATTTTGAAAATGACTTTCGTGGACGTCACCACCAATGGCTCATGTTGCGGTCAGTGTTTTATAAAGACCTAGATAAATATCCTAACCTACGTAAGAGAATGTGAAACGACATCCATATCGGATTGATGCACTGAATTTAAGGAGTTTTTTTTTTTTGCACTTGACGGGACTTGCTGTTCTTACCCAAATTTTGTTCGTTTTCTTTGAGCAGGCTGCGCTTGGTAGTCATTTTAACGTAATTTTAACTTCATATTTAACTTGGAAAAATGGGGGAAACTCGTGTCCGAATCGGGAGGAACTTGATAGTCATTCGTAGAATCGATGAAAAACAAATGAATCCAAATTACCCAGTGAAAAATTCTGGGAAAAAAGAAAGAATCCCTCGTGAAAGAATATTTTGTAGAGAAACCAAAAAACACGCAACGTGGATTTTCTGGATGAACTTCGAAACTTACGAAGAAGTTTATTTTTAAAGAGTAATTCGTTGCGGACCATAGCGGACAGGCTGCCTGCTGCTTGATACGTGGACTCTCTGCGAAAGGCCTATTCTAATTAATGACATCCATAAATCTTTCAACAACTGCTGCCAGCTAAACCTACACAGGTAACGGAAAGAAAATGTGGAACCAACGACAAAAACTATACGTACCTGAACGACTGCACTTTGAATTGGCTTCGTGAACTGAAATAATGAATTTGTTTCTACGCATGAACTTTGAATGTTGAAGCATCTTGCTTTAAAGTGCCAATTGTAATATATGTATGATGGCATACATTTTGCGATGCCTCCTATAATTTCATGCTGTACCATTTCTGTCGACAGAAAAACAAATGAAAGTCTTTAGCTATAAATGAAATGCAAATTAATCTGTCAAGGTCTGAGCGGACTTTTTATAATTTTTAAAGGTCTAAATCATAAGCTTTCAGCTAAATCTTTGTCAGCATTTTAAATTTTGAAAAGCTTGAATCCTTGAGTCGAGCGTTCTTACGAAATTGATGCCAACAATAGAAATTTCTCAGAAGTCCTTAATTTCAGTAGGTACAGTAGCACGTCTGAACGAACCTTTTTTTTCAGATGGTACTAGAGGGGCTACAGTCATACGTCTTCATGGTGAACGATGTTGAATAGAACTTACGAGCGCTACACCGCAACAAGCTCGACTGAATTTACTGCAATGTAACTGTAACAAATTCTCGCTTTGATAAGAAAATTTGTTTTTTGTGAAAGCAAAGTTCAGGACCAACTAAAATTATTTGTTAGGAGGCATTTGTCATGATTAATAAGTTTCAAAATAGCTGAACGTAAGGAAAATAACCTGAAGCTGCAAGTTGCTGGTAAGCGTTGACATTTCGTAAAATTCGGTTTTCCCTTCAGATGTAAATAGCCAAATCATTTTCATGCCCAGCTTCTCGTTTCTTGTAAATGCGTAGATCGCTTCAAAATTCTCCATGGCGGCCGTTGGTGCAATAATGTACAGAATTTAGGGAGTATTTACTTTTGTTAGGCACCAGACAAATAGGTTCACAATGCTTTTAACCTGACGTTTCCAGTATTTAATGGACTAACGACGTATTGCGAACTGTTTTTAAAATTAACCAGGTTTCGCAGTGTTCAAATTCAGTTCGAACCTGCTGGTGATATTAAGACTAATAGTGTCGCTGCTCCCCCTGGAGCAGCTGCGAGACGCTAGCATGGTGGCGGTCTGGCGAGACGAATGTCGTTCAAGAAATCTTGTGATTTCACCACGAAAGATTTTAAGGCCTTCAAAGTTCACCTTTGAATGCATGGTGAAATGTTCAATCGTAGTTTTGTTTTCCTAATTTTCCATTTTGTTGTACTTGAATTGCAAGCTCCGTTGCTGAAGATTTCGCTAGCATGGTCGTTTTCGAAGCTGGTTGGCTCGCAATAAATATACTAGTCATGAAATTAGTTTCATTTTCACTAGATAGATGTGGATCAAGATTTCATGCGAGTGGAAAATTATAATTCTCACTCCGTGATACGCTAAATGCTTGAAGGGTTAGAAGTGTATAACCATCTCATAACCATCTCATAACCAAAGGCAGCCTATAACCCTGGCTAAGCTACTTGTCCAGATTCCGAACAGCTTAACGCACTGGATAAGTAATCCACATTGTTGACTTGAGAAGTAAATAATTCGGTCATCAAAATACGGGTTACTGCACAACTCGCTGACATGATTAGCGCTTTTCCTTAGTTTCGATGGCAACTGGAATCCAGAAACCAGCACTCCCCCCATCGAATGTCCGAGACTTGAAACCTAAAATTACGGACTCTCAAATAAAAACTAGAAAATTTACCACTCTGACCGAGGCAACTAAATGTTGAGTTAAACACTAAACTCGTTGAGGTAAATTTTAGTGAACTTCTCTGAAAATACCAATCATGAACTGGATCGTGCCTTCATTTAGCTCAGAGTAAGTATTTATGAAAATTAACTTCGCGACTACTAGTCGGTCAGCAGCATCATGATAATTACCTCCGTGTACCACCGGTGGCCCACGTCGCAGTGAGGGTTGGAAAAAAAAACCTATTCTCACTCCTAATGACCGGTTGTATAGCGAAAGGGAGGCTCTAGAACTTCTCTCAAAACGCTAGCAACTTATCCTCGCTCTCGCGTTCCAATCATGTTGAACATATTGGCTGAGTACTTTGTACATTGATTTTCAGATTTTAAGTCTCAGTTGGAACGTTAACAAACGTGATACGTTAAAAGAACACTGACCACCTCTCGCTAGAGTAAGAATTAGTTACTGGAGATAAGTTACGGGGAGACTCATTCGTTGTGTGTTCATGAACACCGAAAAAAAATTGCGCTCGAAGGCACCCCTGATCGCGAAGAGTGCCACACTGATGCCGCAACAGCTCGTTTCCTTGAACTGAATTTGCCCGAAAATTCTGAATGCGAAGATAAAATTTCGAATCGACCAAGGATGACTGTCGTGTGCTCGAACAAGTTTCGTGTCACGCTCTGTAGAATAGAGATTGGAGAAATTAGCACCAGCGGTCTTGGTTTCAGTTGTATGGTAAATTGCTGCTCATTTCCGTTGTACAAATGGACTTTGGGTCTCTTTCTGAAACAATAGTCCTTATCGTAGGTCCAGAGTTGGGCGGGGTATTGCATATTACGATATACATAAACAAGCGCACAGTTGCTTTCAGCACTGCTGAATATCAATCTAGGATATGACACGAATGGAAAACTACTTCTATTGCAGCTTAAAAATTACAGTATACCATGAATTTATTACACTCGAAAAAATAAGTTTCTTTAGAAATAAGTTAGAGCATGGAAACTACACTCGACCGAAAATTTATTCAAGAAAGGTATTTTATCCCGTCAATTTTGACGGGCTGTGTACACTAGTTCCTACATAGCTTAAAACGTACACTAACCTAGTACGCTCAAAGGAAATCAACTATCTGAATAGGAATTATACTACTTGATCAGTTACGAGGAGACTTATCCGTCGTGTGATCATGAACTTGGAAAAATTTCGGTCGAAGACACTCGTGATCGAGGAGAGTGTCACACTGAAGCCTCAACAGCTCGTTTCGTTGAACTTGATTTGCACAAACCTACGTACGAAGGTAATATTCTGAATATTAACTATGAAAAATATAGTTCGCAAGGCTTTCTTTAAGTTTCTTGAACCATCGAGTAAACACCGTCACTTCTGGCCCCTTGAATTCGTGGTATCTAGGCTACAACCAAGAATTTTCCAAGAGATTGAAAATCTTCCGTACTAAAGTTGTGGATTAAGAGAAAATTTCGCTGGATTACGAGAAAATCTCGTGGATACAACGAATTTAGCAATGTTGGGTACACAAAAAGCTCCTTGCGTGTTGGGACGTGTGTACTAATTGGGGAATTGCTCATTCACATACTGAAATAAATAAACATTTCATGTTTCGCGACCTTTTTAGAAATGTCACTAGGTGAAATTTTATCGTGCAATTGTATTTCTATATTTTTGGGAAGGATTAAAACATTCGATCAATAACGCATGTCCCCTATCCTGCTACTTTCAACCAAACCAACCGTAAACAACCCCGGAAACAGGGTGAACGTGTTAAAACGTCAACCGCGAAGGGTTGAAGTAGATTGAAGTAAGCAATTTTCAAAATAAAGTTAACTAGATCGTGCCTCCATTTAGCTTTGGTCAAGTATCCGTAGAAATCAAGTTCGTGACTACTGGTCGGTCAGCAGCATTATAAGAATTCCCTCCGTATAAACACCGGCGGCTCTCATCGCGACCAACGTGTTGGTATCTACTTCTGCAATGTGTAGAAAATTCGACCTCCCGTCCAGTACATCCTAGGGATCGCTATTTTTGACCGAATATTTTCATATCCATGAGCCTGCAACTCCCAGCAAAGACTCTTTAGCAGCAAAGCAATTTAGTGATCGCATCACCTAAAATGAAGTACCCATGTTTTCCCTGAAGTGGTCCAGATTTCCTTTGCAATCCATCTTACGTGGCGGATTCTGCTTCCTCGAGAAATGAAGATATAAAATTTTCACTTCCCTGAGGAAAGTGTGAGGTCCCGAGCTGAGGGTTAGAATGGTCTTTTCTTTTTAAAAGTTAGGCTTTTGTTTCGTTACGGATCTTTTTTTCGGTTTGTTTTGGATGAGATGTTGCGTGGGAAAACACCTAGTGCATAGATTCATATTCCCTTAATTTTATACTGCATGTAACCTTCCTCCATCGTGTCTTGGACATTTTTTTGAGGGTTCAGGAGGCCTACTGACTTACAATCTATCATCGAATCTGGGTTTTCAGTACTCTACATCATATGGACCACCGCCGTCACACGAAGCCCAATCCTTCGTGTTATACAACCAAATTTTTCATCTAGCTTATGAAGCTCATTTATCAAGTAAAATCAGGAAATTAGCCTTCATACTCTTTCCGATTTTGTGGCCCTCTTTTCTACTTAACATTTTCCTAATCAGTTTTAGGAAAAATTGGAGTAAATATTTCATTCGGTAGGGTTCACAATTTGAAGTAATTTTCTTATGCCCAAAATTGCCACCGTAGATATGAAAATATCTGCTAGCCTGATCGTACGGAGACCGAAGAATGGCCAATTTTTGGCTTGAACGGTTAGGGCTGTAGTATCTCAAATTGAAAGCAAATGCCTAATCACGGCTTCACACAAAATATGCAGAGCGAGAAAGGACACATATTTTGACTCGGTAAATCCGAGATTGTAATCAATTTTATAAAGAGTAAAATCTGATATATATACTTGTGCATTCTGATACATAGATTTTAATACCCCACACAAGCAGAGTTTCTATTGAACTTTGAAGTGACGTGGTCATTACAAACATGGCATTATTAGTGAAATATATTTTTACATTTCATAATAATTGTTGTATAGCGTTTCATCACGGTTCGTTCGAAACCATTCTTTCCACGGTATGAATGTTATTCCTTTAAATGTGTTTCTACAACAAAGCAGACTTGGCTAATTTCCAACGACATCGGCCAACAGCAGTGAAAGATAAAAACGCTCACTGATAGACGCCAGATTGAGCACGCAAATTCAGAGTCTTGTGCAATTTTAATAATCCAGATCAGAGAGAAATCTTCTAAACACAACTAAATGAGTGCCCAGTAATCCTATTCCCCCACCCTTTTTGTAACCAAATTATGGCGGAACCGCTGCTAAAAAATGCATCGAAACTCATCGCCTAAATCTGACCAGTTTGTAGTACTAGATAGACAGAATTAATGGTACGGGTACGTAGACTAATATGATGAAATATCTCTTGGTTCTCGAATGACGGTGGAATAAAACTGTGCGTTTTGTGTCAAATTTGCGCAGTGAATGACTTTGCCCGGGCTCTCTCTTCGATAAAATTGTGAAATTGCTAACAATATCATTTAGAATAATTATATCAGAAACTGAAATCCAGAAGTTTTCTGTAGCAATATAAATTAAACTCATGCTCATGCACCTTTTAACATGAGTGTTTCTTGCTAAAATTTCTCATATATCTATGCCGTGGTTAATTCCAGTATATTCAATGCCCTCAAGTTTAATCGCTGTGTGCGTCATGAGAGCAAGTCTTTAAATAATTCTTTCTGACCCTCTAAGAAGTTCTGGCTCTTCGTAACACTCTTATTTTACACACATGGCATTCATGCATTGGTAGTAATTGATTAATTTGAATTCGATCCTCGAGTTATACATTATCTCCCGCGAATCTCAACTCATCCGGACAAAATGTATTTTTGTTATCCTCAATCATCTTGAATCAAGGATTAATTCTTACCTGGACAAGTTGAGGCTTACATGAGATGATTTCGAACTTGAGAGTCGACTACAACTAGAGTCATGCAGCTTTAATGCTATTCATCGATGCAGTAACTGTCAATTATACTTATGAGGACTTTAAAAGAAATTAATGCTACAATAATTTTGACTTCATCAAGGTAACTGGTGCTAGATGCTTTGATGTTATAAAATTAAATTTACGATTAAGGATTCTATTTGGTGTTTATGGATGAGAACATTAGCTGCTGTTCGATACATTAACTTGAAACTGACAAACATCAATAGTACAAACGTGTAGACAACCATGAATACAACACAATAGATACATCATCATGAGTCTTTTTACCCGATTCCTTTTCAAATTACATTAGGAATTTCCAAAATTATGATAAAAAATCTGAGTATTACTCTTTGCAGTCATCACTTTCTTGTCATTAAATTCAAAATATTTGTAATTTTGCGTAATCAAGCTGATAAATATAAATTTCATACTCGAACTTGTTCACCAAAATCATTAGGATGTAGAATTCCTCTTGAATGAAAAATTTAATGAATCACGCACACAATGAAAGTTACCGGACTGCCTGCAGTGTCGGTTGCAGAAAAAGTGACATTATACGGGTTCTCTTGAAAAGCCAATGTTCTCCACGCCTTGATGAACATCCGACGTATGTAAGAACGCGGGTTTGGAGAGTGTGTGACGCGACGTAATCCATGAGTTTGTCTCATTTGGCGGCGAAGTTGCGTAGGGCTGCTGTTGTGTTGAGGTCGGTGCAGGTGTATGAACTCGTGTACGTTGCTTTCTGACTGATTCTAATGCCACTTCTAAAACGTGACGGTTAGCTCTGTGAATCCGTATTGTGATCCGAGCTCTGTATTTGTCGTAGTCGCTCATGGATTGCTGGGAGGGTCGTAACGCCAGGTTGTAGGAGAATATTCCTACTGTTCTGCCTGAATTATGCGGAATTCATTGCTCCAGGAGTCATGTTTCATTGGGATATAATTATCTAATTTCACTGCAGGGCCCGGAGGAGGCATCGCGCTTGAACAGGATATTTAGGGCTTCCAGCTGGCATTGCCATAGCTGCAACATTTAATATTTTCTCTCCTCGATTTAAGCTCTTGTGCCAAACTTATCAAGAAGCCTACACTCGGATAGTTGTCGGAAAATGAAAGTGGCCTCGGTGCACTGCACCCCTCAGGGGGAGACAACTATTGTATATACGGGAATTAGCGCTCCCAGGGGGACAATATGAGGGCCCGAGCTAAAGGTTAGGTAGGCTTTCTTTTTGCTAAAATAACACAAGTTTTTGTCTAGTTACGGACCAACTCTTTTTTCGGTTCACTGCTGTCCTGTTTTTTCAACACCTACTACTTCCTTTGTCAACTTTGATTTTGTTTCATGAACTCTTTCTCATCTCGCTGTTTCTTTGCCCCTTTCTGCTTAGATTCCACGTTCCCTTAACTCCATACTAAATGGTACCTTCTTCCTTCCTCTCTCTGGATCTCATTTGTTGAGGATAGGGAGGCTTGAACTAACAAATAAACTAGTTATAAACTCGGTGCACTGTATGCTGCTAACGCATCTCCGTGTGCAAAGTGGGAAATTTAAAGAATTAAAGAGGCGCGTGCTCTAGCGAAGCTTGTTTGTCACCTGATTCAGGGCATCAGGCGCTCGAAGTGTAATACTCCTGTTTTTTTCTCAACAGTAACGCTGTGCGTTTTTCATCATACATGAATTTAACGGTTTAATCATTCAATGGTTAAAAATGAGCACCATGCCAACGAAGTATTATCGCTAGCTTTTCCTTATACCAATTGAAAACATGGATCTAATACACGATAGTGACAATTATCGTAGTTCTCACGTTAGTCAATGGTATTCTGTAGAGGGAACTCGACTAGGGCTTGCGATGTTCAACGTACGGAGATGTATGATTACCTGGATGTTTTATCACATCAACTGCGATGGGTTGTTGACTACGATGGGTTAAACTATATTTCAATATTCAATTCAAATTTAATGTCAATTGTGGGAATCGCTTTTGATGGGAGCAAACATTAACTGAATCGCTTTATTTTAGTTTCCATTAAGTACTTATATAAAATGAATTTGTGACTGCAGGTGGGTCAGCAGCACTAGCACCTTGGTCACCTAACGGATGAAATTTATCCGTTCATGGGACTAGGATTTCATTACAGGTAGACCCCTGCTTTCGTGCCTTTTACTTACGGTTGCAAATAGCGGAGATGCAGCTTTTTAGCCCATCCAGCGATCCAGCTTTTACCCGCTCTCTTCTTTCAAGAAGAAGCTTATGCTCTTATTCAATGATTAAATTATAGTGTTGGCACTATCCAAGATATCAGCCGTGAAGTTGCGCTCAGTGCCCGCCAGCTGTTTTGCTGACTAAAAGTAAATTTGGTGCAGAGGTTGAAATTATTCAAAATTTAAAGAAACGAAACTAGTGATATGAGCAGAAGTTCCTTGCACTTCTTTTACGGTACTTGATCAGAAAGCCATTTACTGTAATTCAGGCGATATTTTGTAAAATGGATTTAAACTCTTATTCAAAAGGGCACATTTTTGCTCTGGTGGCCTACGTATTGCCGGCCAGGAACTGGAAATGGTTGCTCCTATACTTTAGTTTCCACAAGCCCTATGAACTTGCATGATCAGGACCGAAATATGCCTGCTCGGTGGACTACTTCTAAAATATAAATTTTCCCACGGAAAATTTGTTACCGGAAGTTCATTACTTCGATAAGGACTAAGCCTTGATCGCCAAGGAACTAAATAAAAAGTTAACTTCTCGCGTGATACAACGGTTGACCCTTTTCATTTATTATAGATTCCTTTCTTCAGTTCTTATAAGAGTCCTTAGATTGGCTATAGCTTCTAGTTAATTTCTATCTTGTGCAATTGAAAATGTCACTGTTAAGCATATTAACCAGCTCGGATACAAGCCTTGATAGTTTCGGTCGTAAGAGCTCATATTGGATTTTTCAACTCCTCGCTCGCCTGGTCGACTCGGTCGCGGCCAACTTCCTTGGGCAAGGCAATCTTTCCATACTTTTCGTTCCTAACTTGTTTCTAGGTGTACACAGGGCATCCTGTGTGAGAACACACTTCGTGGATTAGTTTCTGTTTCCACAAAACGTTCTAAACGGTCCCTTCTGTTAGCATTAGAGGTAGCTCTAATATGGCTCTAAGCTCATCTAGTGTAACTTCATTTTAAATTCAAATGCCCACAATAGTTTCTAGGACGACGAAATTCTTTGTTGCCTAGATTCTTCGTAACCAATCGTGTTGACCAATTTATACCGTAGAACACAGATTTTTTCTGCACAAACATCGTACTGCGCAACTTCCGTTAATAAAAGTTTGCTGCAGGAAAATGGGACGAAATGCGTATAATGTCAACATCCTGAATGTCACGCTAACGTAAGTTTCATTTCTCAGGTTTATTTAAGGACAAAACTGGTCAACGGTTGAAAATTTTAACCTAGTCTATAAGTTTTTATCGGTTTTAACTCCAATTACACAATGGGGAAGCGCAACAAGCCAAAGACAAAGTTCGTTGCAGTGAGACTCCATCAAGAGGACGAGAGAGTCCCCGGAAATGCAGAATTGCAGAACGGTCCCCCACCACAAGAGGGAGGGGCGCCTGAACAGGGAGATTACGCACAGAACCAGGCTGGGGCTTCAGATGACTTGCATCAATGCACAGTGGACCCGAACCATACCATGAAGTTCAACAAACTGTATAATCACATTAAGAAGTGTGCGAAGGTAAGAAAACTGTCTCACAACTACCGAATTGCTCGGTATGGGTACAAACATGTACTCGATAATGAGAAATTTTAATGTTTATGAGAAGAATGAGTTCTTCTGTGAGAACTCTTCGTGTGAAGATGCCGTGGTCTCCTGAACTAGACTCTGAACTGGCGATTTCTCTCGATACTTCGTTGTGGTTACGGGAGCTTCAACTATTCAATTTAATCTTCATTTAAGTACAGTAGTCATTGAACCGGGTGGCTTGTAGAATTGATTTAGCGAACGTCTTCAGTATGGTTGTGGTTAGTTCAGTTTTCAATTCACATCTGGAGTTTGGCGAGTAAAAACCCCCTTCACTTATTTATTGATATAGTTAGCATTTTACTAGAAAGTGCTTTCTTATGCAGAAATAAGCGTTTCTCGGTGAGGCATACACGAGGTCAGCAATAGAAACGGGATTTTCCACTTCAAACATTGGCAAAATGCGTATTTATGTTCATAAACTAATGCTTCAGGAAATTCAGTGCTAAACCAATTGAATCGCCATTCTACAAAAATTGAGGATTGTGTCTTTGCTACGCTCAGGACCTGATGTGAATCCTGCGCTAGATTTAACTAAATTGATGGGGCAGCACTTGCCATTCCAATAATCATGATCTCGGAGGTGCTGACGGCACTTGCACGTTTTATGTAGGTTTTATCCTTCAATTTTCCGAGTTACGGAGGTACGTCATCCAGTTTAGAATACCAGAAGCCAAATGTACCCACTCGCTAGGAAAACTTGAACGCTAGTTTCATTCTATGGGAAATGAATTTGAGTTTTCACCTAGCCAACTCAATGGCAAAACATTCTGAAATACCATGGAGGCAGTTTTGAAACTCTGAATTTCAAATTTACAGATAAACCGCAAACACCTCTGCCAGTTCTGCCGATATCATACCTTCCCCAGTACGCAACTCCTGAATGAGCACTTGGAAATCTGTGACAGACGACCGAGGAACGGTGAGATTGAAATGCATGGTCTATTTGAACATATATTCTTCAGGAAACGGCCTTTGCTATATTGAAAACGCGATAAAATTTTTTGTATCGGGTTTCTATAAACGCAAGCATTTAGCTCGCAAAGCAGTGCATTAATCTACGTAGCCTATTGTGTTGCTCTCAACGTCAACTGACAAAGGTTCATGCACAAGTGCACTTTTGTACGAAATTTCGTGTAGGAAGACATTGAGACAGTGCTTCTTCAGATGCCATAATGTTTTCCTATGGACGATAATGCTGAATATATTTCTTACTCTAGAAAGAAATTAGGAACATCTGAAAGATATAACACCTCCTTCGCTCCATTGCGGCAACTTGAGGCTGTGGACGGAAAGCTAGCAACGTAACTTTCAGAAAGTGTGAACGCGCGATACGCTACTTCAGAGGTCGACAATAACGGCATGTTAAGAGCCGCAGACTTGATAAAACTTCCTACACTGAATAAATTTTAGTTTACATTCCTAACCGCTCATTTCATCTTTAAAGTATTAGATTTTTTCAATCCAGAGACTGCTAGCTTCGGATATGTTTACATGACCCGTCTGTTAGGGTAATGTTTGAAAGCGCACATAAACTTGCTTAAAAGCCTTTTAAAACCTCGCCTATATTATCTAGCAACTTAGATTTTATGAACTTGATGTAATGTATGTTGCAACGTGTCATGAAAAATACCTCTACGCGCAGAGAATCATTTTTGACGAGTTGTTAGATGCAAGTATTGCTCGCTGTAATTCACTCCCACAACGATCTTGTTTCAGACCTGGTCCCTGTTCCTGCAGCCGCACCGCCAGCAGACGAGGTGGATGCAGCATCAAACGAGGTTGTAATCCCTCTACGTATTTTGAAACGTTTAGCCCACACTGATGGAAAGATCAGGCTATGCTAACTTACTGAATTTTTTCCGTGAGGACATAGCACTCGTACCATGTCTTCTCAACGGCGGAAAAATAAAGAAATTGCACATTTATCAAGAGTCAGTGGGGTGGTAGTAGATTTCAATGCTAAGTTTCTCAAACTTTCAATCTGTAGTGAAATAGACGATTTATTTTTGCTCTCGCTGAGGGAAATTCCGCGTAGCTGCGAGATGTAGCATCGTGATATACAATACTTTCTTAGGTGGCGCATAAAAAATTCATTAGGTATAAAACTGGGTATGCAGTTCTGCTGTCCCTTTAATCGGGTTCCACACCCGACGACAGGGACACTTGAACGAACGTATTTCATGACTTTACTTACAAGTGAATGATTACACTGGAAGAAATTTTGGCCTCTAAGCGTCTCATGGCTGTTCAGGTGTCTCATAGATAGCCAGAACGTCTCAAAAAGAGACGAGATGTCTCACCGGAAGTGCGACCCCTCGATGAGCGCGAAGTGTCTCAAAATGCTGCCTATCTTTTATTGGCGATGATGATGTAATAGCTTAGTCACCCCTCAAAACTTTATTTAGTTAAATAAGTGTTCAGTAAATGTAAGCCGGAACAAATTGAATTTTTGCTACGTACATAACTGCTCTTGAAGAGTGTAAAGATGGTCTATTCACGGGAATTTTACGCTAAATCAGCTACTGCTTTGAGCTGAACGAGAAGTGTAGCTGATGGCATGATAAGGTCTAACTGCCGGAGACGAATGCAGTTCCTGGCGCAGCTCTTCAGCGGTAAGACAAAGTATTGATGTCACCAGCAGCAGCTATCGCTTAGCTCAAGAATACGTAAGCGTATCCAAGTTTCTTCATGGTGCTGGAAGCGTCAACCTTGCTTGGCAGTGCAATGTTACAGCGTAATATCCGTAGAGTTTGGTGTTAGACATCAGTTGTATATGCATAAAACTCAAGCCCAAATGTCTCATCGATGAGACATTGAAGCACTTTTAGTGAGACACTAGAGCATCTCTAAATCTAGTCTGGAGACACTAGAGCATCTCTAAATCTAGTCTGGAGACACTAGAGCATCTCTAAATCTAGTCTGGAGACACTAGAGCATCTCTAAATCTAGTCTGGAGACACTA
>JACJUY010004671.1:16568-28174 GCA_014220935.1 Platorchestia sp. MABIK
CAACAATGCGGCGACTAAGCAACCGACCATATAATGTTATTCCTATCTGAACGTAATTATTGTTATAACTCTAAAATAACGCATCGGCGAGCAGAATGTCATTCGTGTAAAACGTTTTTAAATGTGTTCCTCTAGTGATTGTTTAGAACCGAATTTATTATTTCCGTGAAAGGCCTAAAATCAATATTGACCGAACAAGCTAGTTCTATTCCAAAAAATGAAAGCCTACCTAACTCAACTAGAGACCTCACATTTTCCCACTAGTAGAGTTAATTTCCATAGATACAAAAATTGTTTTCATTGAGGAATGAAATTGTATTAAAAAGAAAAACCTAAGTATTTATCGTTAGTCTCACGCAATAAATTCATGAGACAATCCAACAGCTCCAGTAAACCTATTAATTAAGCTCTCAGGTCAATATTGAATTTAATGTTGTCAACGATTTCATTAATCTCATTGCTACATTTAGGTAATATGGTAGATTTGAAGACGTTTTACATGAAAAACATTGTGCTCGCAAATGCTTAGTTTTCGAGATATAGGATAAATAACGTTCCGGTAAGAATAGCATTAACGTCAGTTTCGATATGGCTCTTCCGGTGTATGGCGGATACGGAACATGCGCAGTTATTTTGGCGGGAAAAACATCGGTGTCGGTATGGCTAAGTTTAGTTATTTTAAGTTTACTTAGGTGAGTTTACTTAAATAATCTAAATTTACCTAACCTCAGCTTTCGTTATATCATTACCGTATTTCAGCTTACTTACGTGTCCGTTTGTTCAATTTTATATACGACGTTCCTATAACTTCAAAGTTAATTATCTCGAAAACTATGCATCTCCAAGCACAATGTCTTTCATGTAAAATGTCTTGAAATGTCTCCAATTACCTAAATTTCGTAATGAAATTATAAAAGCCGTTGATAACATTAAATTCAATTTTGACCAGCTTCCATTTCCAAATTCACTCTCACTAACCCACAGACTAGTGAATGTCGTGTTACCAAGACAAAAATTCAACCTGAATGCATGAAAATCAAGAAAATCATTAAATCGATCACCGAAAAAATTGTTCAAGATGAATTCCACTAAATAGTATAAAATCTTGACCGTGAAAGCAGTCCACTTTTTCTTTTTTTTGAGCTAACGTTCACCCCTCCTCTGAAATTCAAATTAGGATACACGTTAATCAAAAAGTACTTCACCGGAGAACGAAACTTGAATGCACCCAGTGTACTTCCCCGTCATAAACCACACCAAATGAAAATAAGAAATTCGAATAGGCACAAAAATTAATCATGTTTTTAGTAAGCACTCAAGTTGAACAGAAAAGTCATGGAACATACCCAAAAATCAGAAGCGCAGGTTTCTTACGAAATCCTGTGTGGAGGTAAATCTTGAGTTCGATTCAAGAGAACTCTCAATCACATTGTAAATTTTCATTACCTCACTATAGCACTGCATAGATGAGAAATACGAACGTACATTGTTAACGCACCTTCCTTACGAAACTTTTAATACCCTAAAAAAACAATGTACCCTAAATTGCAATTTATTCTCAATTTACCTTCCCCTTGTCGTTGAGATGAAATACCACAGGTAAAATTTTTTCTTAGATGAATGAAAAATTTGCGCTCTTACGTTAGTGCGTTCACTCATAGTATGCAACATTAATCACAGCGATCCAATTTTTGCATTTCTTTTTGAAGCATGAGGCAACAAGCCTCCCATTCAGTCTCATTTTCCCGTAGATAGGATGCAATACTGCACTTTCGATAAAATCATTGTCCATATAAACTATTATACACTGATTTTTCATATTAAAAATAAAGGTAGAGTGTTCTGAAAAAAAATCCTCGAAGATCGCTGATGAATGCGCTCCAGCGAGCAGCAGTACACAGAGCCCGGAGCGCTAATTTTCGACCTCCGGCGACAATACTCTCTGAGCACTCATTTTTCTTTAGAAATCCAGGGTGATTTTTAAAATTTGGCTTGTCAAACCATCAAATTTTATCTTCGCACATATATAAGAAAATATTTGCTTACCCAGGGAGAGGTAGGACAAGATCTCCCTCTCCCCCTTCCCCCCCTCCACTGTGTGGTCCATATTTCTTTAAACACTGTCATTTTGAGACACCTCTCATTTCTAAACTATCGCATCTGAAAATTTCAATTTAGTTGAAATTTGAAGCTGAAATATTGTTATTACCGCATAGATAGCTCGAAAATGTCTTTTTCACCAAAGGGAGTAGGATCGGAGCTCCTTTTACCTCTAGGATACTGCCCATTTTTCTGAAAACATTCAAATTGTAACACCTTTCCTTTCCAAACTATGGCTCGTAAAACCTTCAAATTAGCATCAACTTGAATTTTAAAAAATACACTGTTCCTACCTATATCACGCTACCAAAAACTAAATGGAATCTTTTCCATAAGCTAAACTAAAATCATTAAAATGCCAGCAAGAAAATGATTTGAATGTTCTGTGAAAATATGATCTTCTTTCTCGTAGGAATTTCCTGATGCTTAACAACTTGTGCATTACATACAGGCGTGAACCTGACCAAAAGTACGAAGAGCGCATTTTAGGTTTACACAAGACAGTTATACATGAGCTTGCGAGCCTCGGAAATTTCACTTGTCTGGAACGATGTTTTGAGGAAAATAGCGAGCATGTTGGTCTCAGGATGGACGTTGACATCCTGACCCTCTTCTGGGTAGGTGTATAATTTCTTATGTGATTGTTGTCCCTTAGGCCCGTTTCTGTGGTCTTAATTTCACGGCTCAATGTCACAAATTTACGAAGATCAAACTATTTTCAAATAGTCTATTGTCTCAAAATTTCCCAAGGGGAGAGTGCGGAGCTCACTTTACCCCCAGTCTGCTGGTCATTTTTTGTTCATAACACGTTCCTACGCGCCATAGTCGAAAAAATACTTTAGATTTCTTTGGAAAAATGAGTGATCAGAGATTATTGCGGTCAGTGGTCGAAAATTGGCACTCCGGTAAAACCGAGAGCCATTCATTCAGATAAACTAGGAAAATAGTGATACTGCACATGCTGCAGTGAATCTGTTATAAATATATCAATCTGCGAATCAAAACAATGTTTCACTCATGGCACCTCTGGAAACATTAGAGCGAAGATTATGGAAGCTCTTGGAATAATGAAACAACGAAGAAAAAGAAACGTGTCACGACCTCTCCTTAATAACAAATTAAGAACTGTTAATTAAGAAAGGGAAGTTTGTTCGCAGCACCAAAGAAAATGGGGCAAAAAAATTATCAGTAAATAACGTTTCTATTTTTACCATGTCAGTCTTTGAAATAGCAGGACCTGTCCTGAGTAATAAATATACATTAAGGATTTGCAATTAAATTTGGTGTTCATTGGCGTTACTCTATTCATGAGCTACAAAAATCATAATTTCAAATTTTGGCAAAAATGCAACACAACTGGGAAACAACTGTTTAGAAAAATAATATCAATGGAAGTATTTGTGTTGACCCGCAAAATTTTGAAAGTGAAGTGAAACCTTAAATATATGCATAAGTAAATAGAAACTGGGTGCGAATATGAATTGAAAATTAAAATGATCTCGCTGTGCTTGTGTATTAGAATTCTGTTGGGCTGCATAGTATGAATAATATCCTCCTGAATACGTTCCTTTGAAATATAGAAATTGGACATCGTTATGAAGTATACTTATACGCAGTGTTGGGCACGCAACTTTTAAAATGTTACGGCGCAACCGCAACCGCAACACCACAAAAAAGTTGCGACGCAAAGCAACTTTGAAAAAACCAAAGTTGCGATCGCAACCTCAACTCGCAACCGCAACTTTTTAATTATTAAATATAATTTTAATTTAATATTGTTCAATTTATTTTACGTATATATTGCTATGTGTAAAATAATATTAAAATATTCAAAATAGTGCATTGTTTTACTGAAATAATTAATAGATCTAGTAAATGTGTGGACGGTCTTCCAGTATCTTGATATGAATGAAATATCAAGATACTGAAAGAAACGTTTCATTTGTAAATATAGCATGAACAATAAAATGAATTCCATTTTCTAATAATAATAAGGTTGAAAAGGTACCTAGCTAGTAGCCATATTTTCACAGGAGTTCCGTATGTATATTGCAAAAAATGGGGAAGAAAGAAACGTTTCATTTGTAAATTTAGCATGAACAATAAAATGAATTCCATTTTAAAATTATAATGTTGGAAAGGTACCTAGCTAGTAGCTATATTTTCGTAGGAGTTCCGTATATTGTAAAAAAATTAGAAAACAGAAAAGTGCAGAACATTTGTACAGCCTATATGACGGATAAAGAAAAAACATACATATGATCCTGTAATATTTGATATTCCTCTGCTTTTTGTTGTTCCTCTGTTAAGATTTAATACTGGTTCATGATCTCAATGTGACAATGTCAATGTGCTGTAATGACAATCAACGTTGCTTTTCAAAAATGTTAAAATTTCAAAATGTTTGTCTAAAAGCCGGGCACGTCGTGGTCTCAAAATTTCTTTGCCCAAGTAGAAAAGTCGTTCGACCACAGCGCTCGATGGTATTGGAGTGTTAAATTGGATGAACGAAGCGACAAATTCACTTGAAGGTTATGTAATGAGTTACCTAAAATATACTTATATACTGTAATCAAAGTGTATGTGTATCACTGTATCGCCAAACGCTAATGATAAACAGTTGCCAGACGGGTTTTACCCTATACGCTTTAGTTTCAAACGAGTATGAAGCGCGTACTAAACTCTATTGAAGTCATTTTAGAAATTAAATTACCATCGTGATGTTGCGGTTGCGAGTTGCGGCCTGACACATCGAAAATTGTTGCGATCGCAACAGATTCTCAATTTTCCAAAAATTGTTGCGGCGCCACCGCAACAGAAAAAGTTGCGTTCGCAATTGAGGCCGCAACTTGTTGCGGCGCAACTGCCCAACACTGCTTATAAGTCATTGAAGTCTAGAGAAGTCCTACCTCAAAACGTCACGGTACACCACGTGCTTCAAGGAACACTTGCCTGGAGCAAACGTTTCCACTCACAAGAGCTGCCACCGGGACTAGCTCGTGCCAGCCCTGTCGCACCCGTCGGCCTCCAAATGCGTACTCGGGGGACAGCTGCACTTCTGTTTATTGCGTTAAATCCACGAAAATTTTAAAATAACATATCAGAAAACTGTAATGACAAAAACAGCTTTCGTACATTTCCAAATTTCCACATGATGGAAAAATTTCACTCGAGAATCTAGTGCTCTCGAACTGAACTCGTACGACGGATTAAATTAATGGACGAAAAGAACATAATCTTTTCTTTGGATTAAATGAATCTCAGTCAAACCACTGATACGAGAGCTAAGATGTTAAGAATATCCTGAGTAAAAACGTTTGTTTCCTTTTCATATTACTTCAATGTAGTCAAAAAAGGAGCTTAGTTTACCAGAGGCTCAAACTGAAATTTCGTTTGACAACTTACAGTTGTCATATTTTTGCTGAAAGGAATTTATCAATGAAAATACAAACGTTGATACAACAAATTTTCTGTAGCATCCATACAAACAGTGCTTTTTGCGATTCATGATTATGTAAACAGCGGTAAATTTTACTTACAGCTGAGTAAACTAAATTCAAAGATAATTTTTTGCCCTTTCAATTCTCTGTTATCTCACAATAGAAGCTAATCAAAATTTGCCGTCCCATAATGGTTTTGTAGATTGGAATTATAGATATAGATAGTAACAGCACATATTAAATAATAGAAAATGCGATTAAATATAAATAAAATTGTTCCAACTATGGAATGCAATGTCAAGTGTGCTCATTTAAAAATACAAATAAAGTCAAAGATCAAAATAGGAACACTAAATCATTGAAATGTCTCACACTGACGACGGTCACGGTCACACGTGTTTCAAGTTCGTTTCGCGCGTTCTCCTGATCAGCTGGAGCAGCAAACAATCGCGTACGCCTTAAGCTGAGGTTCAGTTTCAAGAATTTTAAGCCTGACATATCGAGGTAGACAAGTAGAGCTTTAATTTTCCTGTTTTAACTGAAATCTATTCCTGTCAAACTTACCGCAACGTGAGGTTCTTAACTTAGAGACCGCTGGGACACATTATGTTTGAATCCTGTTTTCGCCGGCATGTTGACACGTTTAGAGGAGTCGACTTCGAATCGTGATGTAGCTCGGAACTAACAAAAATCAGGAACAGATATTTTAGATACACAATGTGAGTTGTGCTACAAAGTATACTGATAAATTTTCCCGCTACACTATTTAAACGATTTTATGCATTCATTTTTGTTTTTTTTCCAGTACACTCATAAAACCTAAGTAAACTAGACAGTACTTTAAGATCTTCCGGGTCTGCTTACTTTCTTGATTGTATCCGTCCAAGCTCTTTGATTAATACCATCTAGCAAAATTGAACATTTCCATTTACTAATGGAGTACGATCTGTTTCTATTTAGCAGCTTAAGAAAAATTTTCCCAGAAATTAGTTATGTAAATAACCTGATTCAACGCCAGTGAGATACGGGTGGTCACTGTCTGTTTGCGGTAGAGCAAAATTCAGCACCCTGCATTAAGTTGTAACGCAAGACAAAATTCAACTTCTTTTTCCCAAATTACTGATGAATTATCTCCCACTAATGTCTTCGACTAATGTGTTCGGAGAAACTCACGACTATATTGTCCCAACTTAAATTAGTCGCACGGAGTGCATTGTGGGTGCAATCTATTCGAAATACTAATTTTAAAGAGAATGATTTGCACTGTTTCTTCTGTAAATTTACCAGAAGAACCCTTCTCATACTGAATAAATTTTTTCCTAAATAAAAGGAATGATTACCAAGCAAAGCTAAATACTGGGGTAAAATTGTTGGTTGTATAAGTAACGCTAATCACCAGGCCACTGGTTGTCAGTTTCTGGTAAAGTTAAAAGGCTTGTTATTTAATTTACTCATGAAAATTATCCTTGACCTCGGTCAGATTTGTTCTGCAAGCAAAATCTTAATTTGGATGAACTTTGAGTGTACATCAAAACTTTGATTTATCGAATGCAAAACAACCTGCATGATGTATGGCAGAATTAAAACAAGAACCAACGTTGCCAGAGATCATTCATGATGAGGGCAAAAGTTGTAGATTATTAAAAATACATCTTCAGATTGTGAAAATAATCTGGGTTTAATGATTCAATGATATTTTAGCTTTTGAACTCGTATTTCACATCATCTTCTGAGAACTTTCAGCCTTGATGTGTCTCATAAAACAACACAGATAGACTCGTACATACTCATAATTCAACAGTTGTCAATGTTTGTAAACGCATAAATTTTTTTTTTTACATTAATTCGGAATTGCTAAGAAAAGGTTCAACCTTATTGCTTACCTCACAACGGAACACCAAGTTATCTGATCGCATTTTCATATAAATTATTAAACGTTCAAATCCGAATTCAGTGCTCGTTAAGAGGCCGTAAATAAAAAAGAAATAATCTAGTCCTCCAGACTGGCGTCTGGTAGAATATTCTATGGAGCAAAAAACAATGCGCAAAAAATGAAAAGCAATGAAAGCTCCAGACCTTACAGGCATGATGCTCTAATAGCACACGAAAGTTTACATAACACACAAACATGCATCACAGATCACTCCCAAACATCAGAGACAAGCATCGAGCACAGCACAACGGTGCGTCTGGGAGCGTCGCCTCCAGCAGCGATGGGCAAGCGCTGTAGCGAAGCTAAAAGAAGAGGCCCAGGAAACTGAGGGAGAAGAAAGGACGAGGTGGCCTGCAGGTGGAAGTGTCTGTTCGGCTCCGAAATTGTCACCCACGACGACTCCAAAATTATCGCCCTCGTCGTTTCAGAATCATCGGCCACTGCGGCTTCAAACTCAACTCCCTCGTCGCCTCCAAATTCAATCCCCTCGCTGCTTTCTAGCTCAACCATTTCATTGCTTCCAAACACCACTCCTTTGATGCCTCCAAACTCAGCCCCCCTTGTTGCTTCTAAAATTAATCCTCTTGTTGCCTCCAAAATCAACCCTTTTGATGCCTAAAGAATCAACTTCGTCGTTCCCTAAAGAACAAATACTCTCGTTGCCTAATAAATCAACCCCTTCGTTGATTTAAACTCAATCCCTAACAGCTTCTAGGATTTATCATATTTCCTCGTTGCCTCCAAAACTATCTCCGTTGTTTTCGCCTTTGAAATCATCCGCCTATAGTGCTGCTACCAGCCCAAATTCTGCATGCGCAAGTTTGAACTCTCTCATCAGCTCTGAAAAGTGCAGGATTTAAATTTTTTTTTCGTTTCTAAAATTTTGTCTATTTGGCATACAAAAATTAATAGGGTAAGGATTTTAATTAACGATGATAAAACGAAATCAGTGAGAAAATATTCTTCTGAGGCGCAGGTAAAGAACACTATGGTTCATTTTATTCTCAAAAAAGAACTTTATTTTAAAACTATTTGAAGTGAAATGTCATTAAGAAATCTCACCGCAGGATCCAAATCGGATGTTATTATTTTGCCACAGAATAGAAAACATCTGTTCTGATCAAATATTGTTGGATAACATATTTTTTAGTGATAAATGTCACATTTATTTGAAAAGTATGTCAAATAGACCAAAATTTTCGAAGTAAAATTTTAAATCCCACTGTTTTCAATGAAATCTATGTCAGCTTTACAACTACAGCATTTTTAAATTGGTTAATTTTTTAGTGGACACTGAGTACTTTCGTGGATCATGGTAGAGAAATGAACTATTTAAATAATAACCGGGAAATTTCATAAAGGGGTCTTTTAACCACAATATTTGACCTAAAATTTGATGACGGCTGTTGTTCATACAAAAAAAACATTTAAATGAAATCCATCAGGCATATCGAATTATCACTTCTTATATTATTTTCAGATAAATTTTTAGTAAAATCAATAAACATGGGCTTAGAATAAGTAATTTAGGTACATACCTGATCGCCTATGCAGGAAATTCGTGAATACAATTTGTTCACTTGGTGGGTTCCTGAGCATACCACAGCAAGAATCGTTGGTGAATCTACTTCCCTGTAGCAATTCGAGAGCAGGAATGAGAAGAGCGACACGTTATTGTCATTTAAAACGTTTCACGTTCATTGAAGTCTTGAAACAGATTTTTTTTAAATTAGTCACACTATAGGGTTTTTTAGTATCAGTGATAGTTCGCAAGAATGCCTTAGATATGTTTAGAGTGTTACAATAGTTGCTATATACTCATGTGGTGATTTAGATCTAAAGTTCCTATATCTTGCTCAGAACTGGCAGCCTGTTGCCATTTTAGTCACTGTAAACAATTTCGGAATAATGTTGAAGCTCGACCATTCTCTTAGGATTGTGGAAATTTAGACCAGTCGATATTGATTTTAATGCGCTCACGGAAATTAAAAATTTGGTTTCCAAGAATCGGTAGAAGAACACATTTGAAGACGTTTCACATGAATGAAATTTTTCTCGCTCTCGCGTAATTTTCGAGACATAACAATAATTACGTTCAGGTAGGAATAACATTATACAGTCGGGTGCGCAGTCGCCGCATTGTTGGAACTAGCCCACTTTTTAACTCGAAAAAAACGCATCGGTTTGGGTGAGTTAAGGTAAGCTTTTTTAGGTTTATTAAGGTAGTTTAGGTGAGTTTATTTAACTAACCTAACGTTACCTAACCTTACCCATCGTTACGTCAATACCGTATTACAGCATATTTCCGTGTCTGTTCCTTCACTTTTATATACGATGTTCCTTTAACTTCAAAGTTGAATAGCTCGAAAATTACGCAACAGCGAGCAAAATGTCATTCGTTTAAAACGTTTTTAAATGTGCTCCTTTAGTGATTCGTGGGAACCAAATTATTAATTCCGGTGAGCGCATTAAAATCAAAATTGACCTTTAGACCATTTGTGAAGCAATTATAAGAAAAGCCTCAAAGCATTAGAATTTTTCCGTGATTAGTTAATTTATTGTCGTGGTTTTTGCACTTTGTTTTTACTCATTCGTCGCCTTTTAATGATGTCTGGTACTGTTCTAATTCTACTAGAGTTAATGACAATGTTGTGTTAACTAATGTGTCGAGCGCCGAATTAGGCTTCAAGTTTCGAATTAGGATTCAAGTTCCATAAACTAAGGCAGCTTCGTTTTTTATCTTTCCCACATTTTAAGATATCATGTTCTTCTGTGTTAGTGATGAGGCTTTTTTTATCCAGAATCATTTCTCATTCAAGTCTATGGTTATTTCGTTTTATCTATTTTCTTCACTACCAGTAATGAGGTTCACAGTAATCTATAGCAAAAAAGCGGTCTAGTAATAATCTATTTTAGTGGTGCGTTAGTTGCAAACGTTTGCTATGGATCTCATAAATGAGAAACATTCCAACCAAACTCGCATATCGTGAAAAGAGATTGTCACTTTTTGTGAGGAACAGGTAATGGTAATATCTGGGTTAGTGAGACTTGAAAGACTTGTTCGTTCATGAGAACTGAACTCAAAGGGATCCTTGGTTTGTCTTCCGCACTACTTGTTGTGTTTGAGACGAGGAATGTGTGATGGTATCTGTGAGATTCAGAAATATTCACCGTGTTCTTTTTGATTTACGACTGACTGCTAACATATTCCAAATTTATTTAACTGACATGATAGGACCCGTAATCATGTATATTTATTCAATTACTCGTAATCAAATCAGTCACTCGTATATGATTCAGAGTAGAATTCGTAGCTCAATTTTGCACTATTTTCATCAGAGCAATTAGGGCAAGTGTAAATTTATTGTTAGCGGAAAGGTTTTAATTCTATTCTATATTTCATGTTCCAAGTAGAAGATCTCTTCAGAATACGGTTGCAATAGTGGTACAAAGCCCCTTGTATATTCACAAGATACAAAGATGAATGGTGAAAGCAGTCAACGACGCTTTTGGGAACTGATGGCTGATCGCGACCGGACTAATCCTCAAAATCCAGCAACGACAGCTGATAATGTCGGCTCTGGAATGCAGGTAACGGTGACTACGGCTGGAAATCCCTTCTTCGTGGAAACTCCGCTACACTCTTCGAATTTGTCCACCTTTATGGGCGCTGCACGTGATGCCCTCTTCAACTCTATCCCAACGAACAGAGCATATCAACCTCGTCTGCCCAATTTCGCCCCAATCTACTGTCGACTGGATGCGCCCCAATCAACTGTCTCCAATATTTCCCACATGCCGTCCAGTCGATCCTTGTTCAGCAATAACTCTCCTTCTAATACCGAGAATGTAATCCCCAACTCATCCATGGACGTCTTAAACTGGAAGATATCTATCCCTAACTGCTCCACCTCAGAGGCGGAATGTGCTTCTACTGGACAGATGGTGTCGAATTTCAGCAAACTTTACTTCTCAACTCCGCAAGGCGTTGTCAGGTTTACATTCCCTAAATCTACCAACTCGTCGTCTACCTCAGACTCCGTAAGAGTATATACCACTTCATCATGTACACCAACAACCTCCTTCCCTGGGATCACTACTACTCCTATTTCGCAGTCCCATCCTTCCAGCGT
>JACJUY010004671.1:30972-41681 GCA_014220935.1 Platorchestia sp. MABIK
TAAATGGTCGTGATGACCAGTTTGCGCAGTTAATAATTGTTTCAGGCTATTGTCGCCATCAATTGTTAATGTTTTGTAGATGAAATTACAAATGGAGATTTTGTATAGATCCGAAAGTTTAAGTATTCGTAAATTTTTGATGGAGTCATTTGTGTGAGCATTATATTCTAGATTCTTTACTGCTCTGATGGCTCTTTTTTGCAGAGTAAAAATCAAATTGGTTTTATTTTTGGCATGCTGTAGGAATTAGCACTCCAATGCTGTTTATTCTCATTTTATTGCAAACAGAACTAAAAACCTCGCTTTCAAACGGATCATTTTATTCATTGCAATGTTAATACGTGCCTCGGTAATTAACTCTGTGAATTTGCTCTTCTATTTTTAGTGAAATTAAATTCGATACGAGTTGTTTTCCCATCAAATGATAGAGCTCGAATTAAAATGAACTGGAAAAACTTTCCGCATATAAATGTTAATTAATTAATATGAGATAAATGTCCACCAAGCAAAATAGTGTTGATGGCTCGTGTCTATTTCGGTGTCAGGCTCTTTCTTCTTAGGAGAAAATCTGCAACTTCACCCCAATACTATGACTTCGAAATGATTTACAATTTCAACCCGTGGAGATCCGATATTATGTCACCCTCTTTTTCCGGAGTCCTAATTAAATGGATTCATTCCAGATGCCCATCACCATCCCCAACTTCGGCGAAGGTGATCCTGCACAATTCTTCCCCAACATCAGCCCTGAAAGACTTCGGCAAATGGCGACTGAAGGAAACGATACCATGTGGGCGTATTGGAACCCACGCAGGGACAATTTGTTGTATGGTGGTCCCATCAGGGCGTCTTTTGCAGATCACTTTTTGAACGAGTATAATTGTGGCAGAAACGGTATTATATTTCCTTCGCACATGCCTAGGCCATAAAAAGACTGTCTATCAACTGTGACGAGAATTTAATACGTTAAACCAGATAGAAATTTCATCACCCTTGGATTGTTTCACCTTTTGAAATTGGCGTTTTTCTCGTTTTTATGTCTTTCCATCTAATCTCTTTCTCAGCAGAGTATTTAACAGCTATTTTTACTGATTTGGAATCTGCAATACTTACTGTTTCTATGCTCTTTCTGCGTAGATTCCGCGTTTCCTTAACTCCATACTAAATGGTGCCTTCCTCCTTCCTCTCTTTGGATCGCATTTGTTGCTGCGGGTAGGGAGGCTAAAACTAACGACTAAACTAAACTGGAATCTGTAAGCTAAACGAACTAATTAAGTTGTGCGGACCGATGAAAGACAGATTTCGGCCTCTTTGTCTGATGTCGATGTTTTCACGTTTGTTATAAACCATGGCGTACTCCTGCTAGCCTCTACTGGTTAGCGCGTTACGATGATCGCGAGGGTAAAATACTGATTTCTTGTATCCACAGATGCGGTGATTTGTCTCAGTTTCTCACTGAATGCATCGTTGTCAGGCAGCGAGCGTTAAAGTATGTATAATTTGACGCGTTATTAATTTCCATTGGCGTGATTTTATTTCAAACAATTATGCAATTTGTGCAATTTTATTTCAAACATGACCGCTTACGTACTAGTAAGTCGCTTTGGTAGGTTTTAAATTTTTGCTGATACGAAAAATAAAGCATTTTATAAAACGTTTTTTTTTTTATTTCTCAAACGCTGTTGATTAAGACCCCTCAAGGGGATACAACTAATGCATCAATAGGAATTAGCACTCCATCTGGAAATATGTCAAGTCCCGAGACAAAGGTTAAGTAGCGGTAGGCTAACTTCCTTATTTTGCATTGCAATAAAATAAAAAGTAAAAGAGATGTCATTTTAACTATTTTTTACACAAAAGTTACACACCTTAAGTTGTGGTTTATGTAGTTTTAAGGACCATATCAGTCAAGTGACGCCCGCCATTATCGATACACTGGGTGAATCGAATTCTGCTGTTTCTCTTCACTCTTTTTAGCATATTGATGGACATGCTGGCCGTTTCTCCCTAAAAGTTTCTTTTCAGATCTTGCAGAGTTTGTGGGCGGTCAGTGTAGACACTGGATTTTGAATACCCCCACAAAAAAGAAGTAACATGAGGCCAAATCGGGAGAACGAGCTGGTCCCTTCAAAACGCCTCTCAGTGAGATAAGGCGTACTGGGAAGCGATTTAGATACACAGCCCTCAAAGTCCTCCTTTTTTCTGCACATAATCAGTTTCCTTGAACGTTTTCATCCACAAAAATGATAGATTTCAGGTCCGGGACAGGTCCCGAAGGCGCAGTATTGGTGCGATTTCGGAAAGCAAGCTGGGTTGAATCCATTGAACTTGCGTTGGAAAAATAGGCGTCTACGGTAAATGCACGCTGTTCGTTACACCAATGCATTATGGCGACTAAACTATACGGTCCCACAAATTTATGATTCCCTCTCGAACGAGACCTCGCCCACCTGCCTGGGGATCCTGTAAGCTTCAGAACACTAGCGTCAAAAAATGAAGTTAACTTGCCGCGCCTTGTAGAATAATTTTTTTGCATTGTTACAGACCATCATTTTTTGGTTCACTCCTGACCTGTTTTTCAACACCTACTTTCTTCTTCAACTTTTATTTCATAAACTTCTTTCTTAACAAACGGTTTCTATGCACTTTGTGCATTGAGTCCACATTCCCTTCCACAAACAGCAAAACGGTCCGTACTAAATGGTGCCTTCCTGTTTCCTCTCTCTGGAGCGCCTTTGTTGCGGTTAGGGAGACTGATACTAACATCAAATCTAATCTGTTGTTTATTGAAGAGTGTTTATATCAAGAGGTTTAGAATCGAAAGCTAATATCGGTATTTTTCTAAATATTACGAGGGCGACCGCTGGAGCTTGCAGTTCGTATATCTTCTGCTCATTAGAACATTTACGAGTATCTTGTATTTCATAACTCATTGTCGTGACAATTTGTGAACAGCGTTTATAACAGGAAGTATTTTATTCCAGGGCCAGTTTTCGAAAATCGTTGATATGCTTAAAATTCTGCGGGTTTATATCAATTATATTTTCGGGGGTTTCTGACGCCCTCATAGCGACATCTACTTCACTTCCGTGATACCCACCATTCTTGTCTCGAGTTCATGCACAAGCCCAGCAAAGATTCATTGAAAAAAAGCTTCTCGCAGACCAGGAGGTAAACTCGATGAATTGCGACACATTTGAAGAATGAAACTGAAATACTTGAGGAATTATTTTTATCAGGAACAAAAGGGTCAAAGAAATTCATAGTGAACTAGACAACCCGTAACCTGTCCGGTAATGAAACTCGTCCATAAAGGGTCAGACATAGGGGAGGCAGACTCGGTCGAAGTTTTTCCCAGAAAAATTAATAGAAGTTTCCCCACTCCTGCGGAATAATTTGAATTGAATATCGATGTATAGTATAGGGCGTGAGGGGCTGGAAGATCACCTCAATTCTGTGTTAAATCAAATCATATTGCACCGCACAAGCAGCTGCAACGATGTTGAGTGATAAAGCACACTACCGTTTATCGAGAATAATTAACTCGGAAAACTTTACTACTGGTCTGACTGCCAACCTCGTAAATTTCACTAGCGGCCACTGCATGCACAGAATTCTTTTATTTGTCCCATGAAACATTTCGAACTCCAGGACTCTTGTACATATCACGGTCAGTATTGGCCACGGTAGAGGAAACAAGGTAGGTTCAAACCAGTACTTTTTCGTTGACGGCGTGATTTTGCTGACGTCACGGCAACGAACCAATAGAAGCGCTCATATGGCATCTGGTAGCACTGCTACCCCCAAATCTGGCTTCACTATTGGCCCAATGACATGGCGTTTTGATGATGTCACAAAATTTTTTTGACAAAAAGCCGTTCTATTGGCTAGCCGAACAAGAGGTGTATTTTCTCCCATAGAAATGACTACCTTGTTCCCTCTACCGTGGTATTGGCTTAAAGTAATCTGGAATAACAAAACAATTCGCTGTTATTTTTCAAAGTTCTATAACCGAACCTTTCCGAACCAATCTTAATCTAATCTTTTCTACACAAACCTAACGTTTCTCGCTACTTCACGCTTTCTCTTACTCTTTCTCGCCACCGTACCGCATCCTTATTCAATCGAGTGCTTACCAGTGATGAAAAGTGGGATTTGTACGAAACTCCCCAGCGTTCCTGACATTGGAATACTCAAGCTGTCTCATAAGTTAGCGAAACATAACTTTTAACTTAAATAACAGAACCTGTTTTATTTCAACTTAAGTTAAGGTCCTGCCCTAACCCATCCTAGGCTAACCTATAACACATCTCACCTGATAGGTTACCGCTGTGGCGGTAACCTATCGAAGCAAATCCCCACCAAGTCCTGAAGTTAATTTTTCTACCTCGTGTAACTTATCCCAAAGAAACTTGGCCAAATACCTGGTCAGTAAACTTGACTATGAATTTTCGTTTTCTAACGGCAATTGAACCATATCCATCTCACTTTTTTCAGTTAAAATTGTCATTTAATTTCCCAGTGTAATAATGGTAGCGTGAAGTTCGGACTGACAGACGGACAGTCACACAAACTGATGAACGAAACCAACAGAATTATAGAGAAGTTTTATAGTTTGCTCGGTCTACGAGTTAACGAATTTTTCATCGAGGATGAATGCACACTTCACGAGGTTCGCCCAGAATCATCCGCGAAGCGCTTTAAAAATTCCATTGAAGTACTTAAAGTTTACAGGCAATTCTCGAAATAAACGTTCCGCTGAACAAATTTCAGATTACTTTTGCGAATTTTTAAAAGAGACTTCAAAACTGCATCGACGGCGGTGCTAGGAACTTGAGACATACGAGGTGTCGAAGCCTCTCAAAAGTGCATCCAACATTCCGATGCTTGTAAGTATACTAGCCCGCATTCAACTCCTTGGACCATTTATTCTATAAGTATTTTTTTCAAACAGGTGAGAAATTTTTCTACGAGTGTGTGAATAGTTTAACACCAATTGAAAATGTTTCTATTACTAATATTTATTGTATTTTTAATCAGTACAGTGTATTGACATTGTCACATTGAGATCATGAACCAGTATTAAATCATAACAGAGGAACAACTAAATGCGAAGAAATATATTTTAAAGGAGCATATGCATGGTTTTCCTTTAAGCGAAAAATAGGCTGTACAAATCTTCTGCACTTTTCTATTTTCTCATTTTTTGCTATATATACGGAACTCCTATGAAAATGTAGCTACTAGCTAGGTACCTTTTCAACATTATTATTAGAAAATGGAATTCATTTTATTGTTCACGCTATATTTACAAATGAAACGTTTCTTTCAGTATCTTGATATTTCATTCAATTCTAGTCCACACATTTAATTGATCTATTAATTTTTTAGTAAAACAATGCACTATTTTGAATATCTTAATATTATTTTTATACATAGTAACATATGCGTAAAATGAATTGAACTATATTTAATTCAAATTATATTTAATGATTAAAAAGTTGCGGTATCAAACTGCGGTTGCGATCGCAGCTTTGGTTTTTTCAAAGTTGCTGTTGTGGTCGCAACTTTTTTTGTGGTGTTGCGGTTGCGCTCCAAGATTTTAAAAGTTGGGTGCCCAACACTGTATTCAGGCTTTATGAGCATGCTAGATAAACAACAAGAATGCGCACACGAAATCGTTGTACAGTGTATAGAACAATTTATCAGAATATTTTGAAACACAACTTCAACTGTCTACCTAAAATATCTATTTCTGAGAAGCTTATTACTCACATTTACGAACTACGGTATCATTTGAAGTCGGCCCTGTTGACTACGACAAGTTGACTACTAATTGGGACACACGTCTACCACTCGGTAAATTTATAATTTACGTACCGGTACAAATAAATAGCATTTTAACTATGTAACTACTTTTTTACAATAGATTTTACAGAAGTATGTAAAATATTTTGGTGGAGATAAGTTTTCCTCACTTTCTAGCAAAGCTAGAGTATATTCGAGCTGTAAAACCGATTTTTCAATTCTGCTACGTACAACCTAACCAAACCAACCATCGCAGCGTTTTCATGCGTCTACGTGTCAACGAAAACAGAATTCGAACATGGAGCGCCGTGTGTCCTAGCAGTCTTAAGTTAGGAAAGTTGATTGTATCAACACCTTTCATTATTATTATTAAGTTAGGAATGTCACGTTGAGCTGAGTGAACGAAGTGCTGTTAAAATTATGAAATTAATTTGCCACTTAACTGACTACTGTAATTTGTTAAACATAAAGTTCTTGGATTGAATATTAGCTTCGGGCGTGAGCGGTAGTTCCCTGCTTCTTGTAATCAGGAGAATGAGCTGTACAAATTTGAAACATGTGTGACCGTAACCGTCGTCAGTGTGAGATGTTTCAATTATTTAGTGTTCCTTTTTTTAAATATAATTTCATTTTTGAATGACTCTTCATAAAATTATATTTAGAATTAAAAAGCGATTCTACACATTTTTCGTTTTCGTTTTTGCATAATGAGTGTATGAAGTTACATTTAAATTATGTACACTACCTCTAAAACTACAATTTAAGAAAAAAGTACAGGACAATAGTTATGATCAGTTTCTGCTTTGAGATATCACAGAAGTGAAATGATAAGAAAACCTCTAAAAAATTACTTTACTTCGCTGCAAGTGAATTTTTAAAAATTTTTAATTAATTCATGAAGCGTTTTGATTTTCTTCGATGGGCACCACAGCGATGTTTGTAATTCTAATCTTTGTATTTTTATTGAGGAATTCTTTAAATAAAAAATCTGGTAACCGCAAGTTCTATTCGGGAAATGAGACATCATTTTGTACGTTTGGCAAACCGTGCTCCTTTTCCGATTTAAAGCGAAGTGATTTAAAAGAAAACGCTCTTGCTCATGTTATTTTTAAAATTTAAGCATACTCACCAACAGTTTGAGCGTGATTAATTTTAACTGACGAAAAGACAAAGTTTTTCCTTGTATTATTCTAATATACTCTTATTCTGAATAATCCGTTCTGAATGTTTCGTTCAGGTGTCCTAGCTTCTGGATTTTCTCACGTAATGTTTCCCGACTGCTATAAAAATTTTTAGAGATGGGGTTTGATGAAAGTTGGCTTTTATATATCATCATTATCTAATCATGCAGCTTCTAAAATTCAAACATAAAAGTTTCGTAAACCTGGCGCAAGAAACAGAAGTGCAGCTGTCCCACGGGTACGCATTTGGAGGCCGGCAGCCGCGACAGGGCTCACACGTGCTAGTCCTGGTGACACGTGGTGTACCGAGACGCTTTAAGGTAGGACTTCTCTCACACTTCTATGACCTATGAATTTACTTCATAACAAAGGCCAATTTCTATATCTCAAATGAACGTATTCAGGGGATATTATTTATCCTATGCAGCCCAACAGTACTCGAAAATGTGCTCGCCATAGCCGTGTGTGTAGCGGACCTGACTCCGTGCGGGGAGACCCAGGTTCGAGTCTCGGCGCTGGTGGCGATTTTCTCTGTTGGGTCTAGGAGAAAAATTCTAAGCACAAGGCCCCACTCTCCCCAGGTGTCTGAAATGGGTACCGGTCTTGACCGGGGGAAAGCGTCATGGCGTCCTGGTGTTAGTTATAAGGCATTTGAAAAACCAATGTAAAAGGTGATATGTATCATGCTTCAATTGGAAATAAAGCATCCGTAGATGCCGATGTTTGTTTGTTTAATATACAATAGCATCGAGATCATCTTATTTTTCTCTTCATATTCACGCTTGGTTTCTATTTATCTATTTATACATTCATCTAAAGTTCCAGTTTACATTCAAAATCTTGCGGGTTAGCTCCAATACTTCCACTGATGTTCTTTCGTTAACGGTTGTTTTCCATTTGTGTTGGATTATTGCCAAAATGAAAATTGTAATTTTTCTGCACTTGCAGGCATTGGTATAAAAAGCAAATTTACGTGTATATCATGGATCTCCATGAATGAATAAGAAGAAAAAGACCCCGCCGTTTCAAAGTCTGGTTAAATGGAATCAAATATCATTTCACGTAAATTCTTTTTGTTAAATTATCTTGAATGCTTCAAACACATTTATGTTTCTCAATCAACAGTTAATGATTTACCGTTAGGGAGAAATTGTGACATGAATGCCGTCTGTTATTACTGCAATTTTCTTAGTAATTTACTCGTTCGGCCCAATATTTTTTAAACATTTTTGGCGGAAACATTGCTCACATTTGAATATTTTTGTAAGTATAATAGTCCCTCTGCGTCAAGAGCAGTGCCCCAGTTTTTCAAACTTTGGGTGAAATAAAGCCGCTTAGTTTGTTGCTACTCGCTGGAGCACATTCAACATCGACCTACATGTATTTCACCACCCGGTAAGTGCTTCCTATGCCACAATGAATAAATTTATAAGGTGATGAAAATTTCATAGTATGTAGAGTATTGCATTCTATCAGGAAGAAGATAAATTATGAATTTAAGTGAGAGGCCTATTACCATGAATAAATGTAACAGTTTTATTGCGGTTATTAATGTTCTGTGCTATGAGTGAACGTGTAAGCGATAAGCGCATTTTATTAGTTCTAAAAAAACGTTCTCGTCTAGATTTCATCTCAATGACGTACTTGATGGGCGGGGCCACATCAGGGATGGGGCGTTGTGGGTACCGTGTAGACTTTTGGGGTAGTTAAAAACTGTGCTCGAAAGCTTTAGGTAGCGCTCATGTCATTCCCATCTACGCAGTGCCAGAAAAAGATACCTAAAGGTCACAGTGTGCGCAAAAAAAAAGTTCCCCTTCCAGATCTGGAAATTCGCCTTCACTCAAAGTCGTGAGAAGATCTTCGTTTCTGATTTTTGGGTAAGTTTAATACCTCGGGTATTTCCCTTTGATTCTTGTTAATATAAAATAGTAGATATGTGGACAGATTAACAACTTTTTTTTACTCAGGTGTGTTTTATGATGATATACTCTGGGACTAGATAAGTTCTGTTAATGTTTTAAATTTTTTTAGCCATCGTGTGTCTTGATTAATATTTCAGTGAGGGCTGAGCAGTAGCTCAAAGAATGAACTGCTTTCCCGGCTGACATTTCATGCTATTTGGTAGAATGCATGCTAAACAACCTGTTTGGCAAGTGAAGTAACGGAATTTCTGAATTTATTGATTTTAGGTTTAATTTTAAAATCATAATAACACGACATTCGTTCGCAAAGGGTGTTGGCGAAAGTAGATTTGGAAGTCAAAGTTTGATAGGTTTTGTTAGAGCAATTGGATTGTCCATGAACTCATTGCAAATGTTTGTCATCGTGAATGTATTCTATTTTTTCTTGGTGATTCAAAACCTGGTGATTTCCTACTGATTCAAGACGAATATCACGCAGGTTAATGGGCGAATGGGGGAAGAAGTCCGAAAAATGCACATCAGGAGATGATTTTAATCAGAATATGGAATGGTAATGCGAGTGAATGTCGGTTCAGTGAAATAGATTTGAAATTAAATAGTGATCTTTTCAACGTACAGTAATGTTTTTGAGTCCCGAGGGTCGTGTTTCTCCGTCACTAGAGGCATGTAGAATAAATAAGTTGAGGAATGCTAGGCGTGAAGGCGGTGTCGATAGAAAGAAATATTTTTAAGCTATTTTAGATATTCAACTCTTGGATTAGAGGCGTTGATCTGAAGCTTATGCGTTTTTTTGCGCACAATATTAAGAAGTTGATAAATTTTTTGGTAGGTTATGAACCACGAGGTGAATTTATTGTTGAGTATGCGGTGAGGAATATTACGACTCAATGTGTAATAAAATTAATGAGGTCAAATTAATTTGGATATTATTTGTAAATTAGGTTTTTTATCCTATAATGATCGTGTAGAGTGAACATTTTGAAGCCGAGAGTTTGATACGAGACTTAATTATTTTTTCCGACCATTAAATTGTTATCTAAAATCATACTCTGTTTTGGCAGCGTTCCGGTCACGTGTTTTTCAGCGTCTAATTTACACAGGCACATTACGCAGAAAAGGACGATTCAAAATTGCAATTTTTCTTGTCATAATAGCTGATTCAATAGATCAGCTGATACAGTTTGTGAGATCAGCTGATAAAGTTTGTGAGATCAGCTGATAAAGTTTGTGAGATCAGCTGATACAGTTTGTGAGATCAGCTGATGCAGTTTGTGAAATCAGCTGATACAGTTTGTGAGATCAGCTGATACAGTTTGTGAGATCAACTGATCCAGTTTGTGAGATCAGCTGATACAGTTTGTGAGCTCAGCTGATGCAGTTTGTGAGATCAGCTGATGCAGTTTGTGAGATCAGCTGATACAGTTTGTGTGTTTTGGTCGGACATCATCTCACGCAAAGCTCAATTCATTTATAAAAGATATAAGAATCCCACATGTTAAATTGAGGAAAAAAATCAGGTAAAAGAACTACTTTCCACAAACAACACATCTATAAAAACATCCTTTACTCCTGAATAATTTTAGATTCCTATTCGATCAGTTTTTCACTGTTCGGGTATTTTCTGTTCGATTTTTCGTTGTTTGATTTTCGCCGTTCGGTGCTTCGCTATTTGTTGGGTGCTTTGCTGTTTGTTGGGGGCTTTGCTGTTTGTTGGGGGCTTTGCTGTTTGTTGGGGGCTTTGCTGTTTGTTGGGGGCTTTGCTGTTTGTTGGGGGCTTTGCTGTTTGTTGGGGGCTTTG
>JACJUY010004671.1:43449-61830 GCA_014220935.1 Platorchestia sp. MABIK
GATGGACAGGAAATGAGGACGATCTACTTAAAAATCATTTCCGAAAAGAATATATAATATTTATTATAAACATTGTTCGATTATTGATGGGATGTTGCTCTCTGAGCTGGAAGATTATCACAGGGGTGAGCGTCAATTGTAGGACGGCCTCCTCAAATGAACTGTTGTTGCGTACCAAAGGTGACTGAATTTACTTCTATCTTTTTGATGAACTGTTTACATCTTCATGGATAGCAATTGTTGCTCTGTCACATAGCAAGCCAAGTCTTGAAAAAGTTTCATAATTAATTGAGAAAGTTTCATGAATTATACGATTCTGAGCGAACAAATGATCACTGCCTGTGTTAGTATACTGAAAGTAAAAGTCCTGATAATTAACGTCATGTATTCATAGTATAGGATCATCGTCTGAAACCCTAAGAAAAGAATTACTAATGTTACTGTCTTTGTTCTTTCCGCCACTTGCGTTTCAAGTATTGTTGGTGAATAGGTTCACTATTTGGTCATTTTTTAACTTTAAAGACAAACTTCCTGAATGTCTCCGCTCCTGCCTTGTTTATAAATGCAGTTGTGCACAATGTGCATCTGCATATGTGGGCTCAACGAGCCGCACATTGCGTGTTAGGCGGTCGGAACATGCAGGAATAAGTCATAGAACAAGCGCACGCCTTTGCCATCCTCCCCATTCCTCAATTAGGTCTCACACAGAGTTTCAATGCAATGTATCAATTTCTGAAAACAGACTTTTCTATATTAGGTTATTCCAGTAATAATTCAGTTAAACTTAGAATTTTGGTAGTCCATCTGCATCCACAAATTAAAGCCTCAGCTTAATGACATGCAGAGCGCTTACCCTCTTCACATAGTTAGTTAGAACCTTTACTCATCCCCTGTCACTTTCTTCGATTCTTACGTGTGCCACTGTCGAGAGACGAACAGTTTCTCTAGCATAGGTTTTTATTGTTTCACTAGTGTCATTTCATATTGTTTTATTCAACGATTGATCCAAGTTATTAATGTTTCACTTCTGTCAATTCAGATTGTTTAGCTGAAAATGGGTCTATGCCCGAAACAATCTGATTTTGACATACAGTTATTAAAAAATGATATTTAGCCTGGTTTTTGCCCTTTCGTTCTTGTTTTCGTATTCATAGTAAATTCTGGTTGTTGTCGCTATATTACTTACTTATTTCATGGACTTGACGAACATGATATTTTCTCTTGAATAAATATTGAGAAGCTGATAGACGAATTATTGTCCGAGTAGAAATAAAAAAAAGCGGTCCCAGCACTTGAAATTCCAGCAGAACCGTCACGGGTTTCTTGTTCTGTTTTCAATAAATTATATCGATATAAAGCATACGATCATTGGAAATAAACAATTAAAAACAGATGCGGTCGATTTTGAAGAAAAAGAGTTCTAAAATAATTATAGAAGTTCTACATACGTTTTAAAAATTTCTCTACTTCTCTGAAACCACATTTTAGTTCATCGGAAATTCTAAAAAGAACAATTCTAGAGTAAAAATATTAGCAACTAAGTTATAAATGATGTTTCGACCTTCCACTGGGGTCATCATCACGGTATATCTGTAAAAACAAAAGACAAATCTTACTAAAACTGAACGTACCAAGTCATCGAGTAGCTGTCAGCTAGACTAAATTATTAGAAACTAACTTTTTAGCAGTTCATGGTAACATTTAGGAAGCTAGTTTGATAAACGGAGCAGACAAGAAGAGGGATATGCACTGATCGAAGCTTGGCGTGAGACTGGCGGCGTGAGTTCTTGACGATGCCTCAAGTAACCTCTTGTGCTCGGCATGTTTTTTCTTTGTGAACCAGTTTAGGTAGTTGGAAAATTCGTTGTACTTTACATTTATTATCGGTGCATGTTTTCTGATTTCTATGGCTTCCGCAATTTTTATTGATGCTGTGTCAGAGTAAGTGTGCATTGTGCTGAAAGCTGGAAGGAATACATCCAAGTTTCGTGATTCTTTTTGGTGATCATCCCTGGAGTGTTTGAAGATGCTGCTGGATGAATAACGATGCTGTTTTGCTCTTCTCTCCAGCGTGAAGGTGGTGTGTCCTATGTAGGAAGCCTGAGAGCTTTCCTCTGGGCAAGTAAACTTGTAAAACACGCCCGCGCGCTGAAGATCTGGTTCTCGAAGTCTGGTAGTGAAGAATGTTGCTAGTTTTCGTGGCCTGAAATACGGCCTGACGACAATTTTCTTAGAAGGATCGATCGTTCGGGTGGGTTGCAAAACTGTATTCGTGAGAAAGTCTGCATCCATTTTGTAGGTTCCAAGGTTGTGGAGTTCGACGTAGAGGTCAACTGTTTCTGCTGAGCGATTTTGACCACAACCATAATGTCTATTTAAAAGTGTTTTCACTATCTTGTCTAAAATCATTAAGAGGAAGCCGTTGTTGGTTAATACTTGCTTAATGCGGTTGATTTCGTGCGTGCACGTCTTCCATGTCAAGCAATATTTCAATACGCGATGAAGTAGTGTCTTTGCAATTGATTTCTTGTAAGACAGGGACACCTGGGAAGTAAAGTGAGTGTATGAGCTATTATCCGTAGATTTAACGTAGACAGAAGTTGAAAATTGTGTTCCTTCTAGTTCCATGCGGACGTCCAAGAAGGGAAATTGGTTTTCTTTCATTTCCTTGCGATTAAATCGCTGAACTGAATTGCTGTGTTTTCTTCTTTGAAACAATGAAGGTGATGCGGACTTGAAAATACTGCCAGAATGTCGTCCACATACCGCCTGTAGTATATAGGGTTTGATATTTTTTGTTGCGAAAGCAGGTTTTCTTCCATGTGTGACATGTAGAAGTCAGCGAACGTTGGCACCAGTGGAGATCCCATGCTCACCCCTTCGGTTTGAATGAATAAATGGCCATTGTGCTGGACTGGCGTCTCAGTCGTGCAAATTGTCAACAGATTTTTGAATTTGTCTTTCGGAATGATAGGGGGCGGCAGGGATGGATGGTGGTATAGTCTTGACATAATTATTTCAACTGTTTCATGGACGGGTAAGTTAGTAAAAAGGGACTCAACATCAAGCGAGACAACTTTATCAGTAGGGGATATTTCTAGGGATCCCAGATCGATGAGCAGTTGGTCGCTGGAGGAAAGCATGTAAGTTTGGTTGATGAATGGACGGATAGTTCCGTTTTTCCACTGGGCCACTTCATGGGTGGCTGTCCCAGTCATGCTAATGGTAGGGCAAAATGGTGGGTCGAGTCTGTTTTTATGAATTTTTGGTAATCCGTGGAGATGTCCGAATTTGTAGTCACCGATGCGCTTGAGCTTGTAATAAATTCTTCGGCCTATGGCTTCTAGCAGGCGTATAGCGTCTTTGATTTTCTTCTTTACTGTGTCCAATTGTTTTTTTGGGCATTGACGGAATTTAACTGGATTTTCGATGAGCGTATTTAGTTTCTTGTCATACCTATCTTTATCCAATATAACGGTGCCACCTCCTTTGTCCGGCCTTTTGATGGCTATTATTTTGTTGTCCTTCAGTGGTGATAATGCTTTCTGTTCGTCAGTAGATACAGTTTGCTTCCTGACTGATAGTTTGTGACGAATGCTGAAGTATTTAAGTTTAGTTTTCAAATTTTCCTTGTCTATTATGGAGAGCTGCTTTCTGTCTCTTCGTTCCAATTAGCTCAAATAGAACTTTTCAATCGAAATTTTCTGGTCTAACGTGCTGTATTTTTTGCTCACTGAAAAGTTCAAGCCTTTATTAAGCACGGAGATCTCACTTGCTGCGAGGCTATGATGCGAAAGGTTAAAACTATTGTCGTTGTCTTCAGGAAGTAAAACATTATTGCCATAAAGAGATTTCAATTTTTTCACGTGCTGATGCAGAATGTCTTACTGGCATTGTTTCACTATTCTTGACAGTAGCTGTACACATGCGTAAAATTTAAAACTTGACAGGTGTTTTCTGAGCTTAAGGATGCACATTGAAGATTCACGGCGTGAGATTTCCAAACTGCGGGACTTTTTTTGAATTTCCTTTTTGATGAGATTTTGCTTGAACTTGACTGTACTTGGTTCCGATGTTGCACGCATGTCGTAGAGTTTAAAGTCCGTAAACTTGGAAAGAAGCCGATTGTCCAGGCAGAACTTTAAGAATTTTATATCTGCGTTTGATTTTTAAACGCCGATGTAAAATTCTTGAAGTTCTGTATTAATTTTAGTTTCCTATACCCGATAGGTTACGGAAAAGGTCCCAATAAGTTGCGGGTATTGGTATCCACACACTCTCTGAAGAACCCAATGAATTTTGTGACCAATCATATATTTATATGAAAACTCATCGTTATGGTTGGGCGACGAGATTTCTTTCTGTCGGTGATACAAGGACTTCGGCGTTCATGGACAAAGAGAAAATGAAAAAAATTCATAATAGAACACGGTTCCTATGCACCATTGGAACACAGGCTGTTCGCCACTTGTCCACCAGAAGCGAAACCAGAAGCGTAGGATGCAGTAGAACCGAGGGTTGGATTATGATCTACGAGGCATTGTAGAGATGGACTGTACTACAAAAGTTGCAGCCATTATTGTACAAGTGCCTGCATTGAACAGATTGGTTCACGGTTTGCTGGAAGAAGCGTACATAGTTTGATGGCGTCCAGGTGACGTCACGGTAGAAGAGACAAGGTACTTCGAATATACCAGCAGGATCTTGACGGTCGATTAGAATATTCGGCTGCAGCGGCGGCGCTTTGAACGTCAAGGAGTTCAGAATGGTCAGTTTGGCCACTTCCTGGGATTCTCCAGGTTTCCCAATCCTAAAATTGAAATGAAAGGTAATGGCATAACAATTAACGGTTGATGATCATTTTAAAACGTGCTCAAATTATCTTCTTGCTAAAATGTACAAGGCATCGCATAACGTAAAATGTTGTTCAATATCTAGTTGGTTTAGCCTCCACAATATCGGCAAAATTGCCGAAACTACGATGTTCTTCATGGGTAGGCTATAGCTAGCGTGCTCATAACTCCAAATAATGCATTGTTAATTGATTGAAATAAGTGAAAATTCATCCCCAATGTGCATACAATGTACAAGTTACTGAAATAAATTTTATTTATTACCTTTTCCCGTAACTAAAATGAGTAGGCTATAGCTAGCCTCCTTTTCTAAAACGCATGTAGTCCCACGTGCGAGTATTTACAGACTTTTTTATTTATATTTCCCGGAACTCAATAGCTGAGAGCCTTTCACTCGTATAGTACAGTATGTATTCGAGAGCTGCCTAATTTGAAGGTCCCTTATCATTTTTTTACTTAATTGTGCGATAAGAGTTTATCAGATTTACAACAATTTCCAAATTTTTTAATTGGTCGTTGCACTTCACATCTCACACAGAAAAATGGCCGGAAATAAAAGGAAATTGAACTCGAATGAAAAAGTCATGATACAGCCCAGCTACTGAACTTCGGAGGGGATGACACGCGCTGTAAATTTTTAGTTTGGAAAGTATTAATCAATATATGTGTTAACTAACGGCAAGTAAGGTCAGTTCGCTCATCTTCTGCTCATTAGAACATCCACGAGTATCGTATATTGCATAACTCATGGTTTTGGCATTAAGTAAACTGCTTAAAATCATTGATATGCCCAAAATTCTACACGGCTTACATTCTTTCCATTTTAGTATTTTCCAACGCGCTCAGCGCGGGATCTGCTTCAGTTTTTCGAGACCCACCATTCTTGTCTTGAGTTCATGCACGGGCCCAGCATACAGTAGATCATTTCAAGGGAAACATCTGAGCGATTTTTGTTTTTGAACCGATTGTTCTGAAATTTGCCCACCATATGTAATTTAAAAAAAAATTATTTTAGCTCATGTAACTTTTTCGACTTTCGCATTAGTTATTGGGAAAGTGGGAATTAGTTTTTTATGTTATTTTATCAGATATATTTCAAAAGAATAAAAAGTCAATGAGTTTTCATGCTAGAACAAAATTAAAGACAGTTTTAGAGTCCTTGAAACATTTCTGACAAAGTAATAAGGCCGAATTTTCCATCGTCTTTTTATCTTTTCAAATGCGATTTTTAATCACTAACTAAAATCTACAAAATTTTTAGTTTGAACAGTGTTAAAAACACTGATTGTAAAAATTGGAGAAATCAATCGCAAGACATTTCAACGAGTCATCAACAGGTTCCTCGTGTCATTTCCGGTGACTCGTTGAAATGCCTTTGGGTTTGGGACCTAACGAGGATTTTTCAAGTAGAACTTTGTTCCAAAAATCATCATCACTGCTGCAGTACAATAGGTAAAGATAAATTAGGTTAGGAGGTGCGTGGATAGGTTTTTTAAGCTGGATTATGATGAGATACGCTAGGTTAAAATTGGACAGGTTATGACATTTTGTATTAGGATTAGAATAGGCTCTCTTATGTTAGAAGAATAGTTGGACTAGGTTTTGGTGCGATAGGCTATACGTGAAGTTAGTCTAAGGTAGTCAAGTTTAGATTAAGATGGGTTCCCATTGGTTTAATCATTCAAGTTTGAAAACTTGAAAATCATTTTTACGTTCGTTTAGTAAACTTATAGACATTATTGAAACTGGTATTTACACCAGTCATCATCGGAGTTTTATAAGTGTACTTGCCCACTTACTACTCCTTGGTCATTTATTCTGAAAGTATTATTTTTTACTCGGTAAAATTTTTATTCATACGAGGGTATGATAATTCAATACCAATTTAAAATATTTTCTATATGCACTGCAAATTCACCCTATAAAAAGTATTATGTAAGCTTGACAGTCGTTGTTTTGTAGCGGCAATAATATGCAACAATCTAAACTCTAAACCATTGATTAGAGAACACTGCTTGCACTGCACTGCCAAATCTTCATGAGCACAAATTGTAAAATCTTCCATTCAGCTCGATATTTCTGATCTACGCTTTTTGGAATCAACGCACATTTTGACGAACCTACCGTCACTAAACGAGCCCATTTCGGCCGAAAAGCCTTCAACTGTTGAGAATTTCAATTATATTCCTGTGTTGCTTGGTTCCTATCGCTATATTTTACAATTCCGCAATAAAGGTTAGTCATAAAGTTGTTTAATACCCTCATAAATATTATCACAGCACTACTGATGCATTTTTTACAATTCTGAATCATTGCTATTCCCATGATTGATCTTTTTAGCAACGCTGTTCTTTATTCTACTATCTATTGCTTACTGTATGTAATTTTGTACATTGATGGACCAAAATTATAATGTGTCATCAGAATTCATGTATTTCAAAGTTATTATTATGGAACAATACTTAGATAACGTACAATTTCTTCAAGTAGACAAAAACCTCATCCAATGCTAGCCATCAGTGATCCGGTGGGTCATGTCTTTTATATAACTTGCATCTTTACCCCAGAATTTGGTTTTGCTCAGGTTTCCTTCGTTACATAGATACAATGTTTTTCCATCTTAAAAATATACATAATTTATTCCAGTTACCGGAATTAGTCGCTGGAAAAATTCATGCTGTACTTAGTCTGTATAATTTCTCATTGTCTCATTTTTAAAATCAAAGAATAATGACGTATCATGGGCGTCTAACGAGCAAACTATATGGCTGAAAGATTTGCCGACCTTCAAATTTATGTAAAATAGTTTATTTTTAATTCTACCGATTTCACATGTGAAGAAAGCTTTACATAGAACTACGAAACTGGGAAGGGCAATACTACAACAAATTGAAATGCGAAATAAAAACAGCTCAAACTTTTGATTAACATTATACGACCTTCCAAATAATTCTGCAGAAAATTTTTAATTGTGAAATTGATTTAAATACCAATTTAACACACACTGAACTGAGTAACTGATGGATAGAATTGGTACACCATTGGCTTCAATGGTTACCTCAACTTTTGCAGCATCGATTTCAGATGTGGGAGTAAACAGCAAGTTTTTTGGCTTTTTAATGTATCGCAACCATTGATGGTGACAACCAAAGATGGTCACAACAGTCAAAAACCACCCAGCGAAAAATACTACATCGAAACAGTGAAAAACAGCACAGTAAAAACCTCACAACGAAAAATAGCCCACCAAAAAATAGTACAGGGAAATACAGTAGAGTAAAAAACAGTATTATGAAAAACAGAAAAGTTAAAAATCAATTCTAGTGCAAAAAAAGGCTTATTAACTTTCAGTTCGGAATCTTACGCTTTCTAAGAATGAAATAATGTTTCTGCTGACGCATCGTTAGTGGAAAATAGTACTTTTATGTGATTTTTTATGATTTTAACATCTGGAATTCCAAACCTTTTAAATGAATTGAGCTTCGCATGAGAGAATGTATGAATAAGAAAGGCGAATTGCATTAACTGATCTCAACATCAATGCCTATTGAACCAGTCTTTATGACATGAATAATTACAATATTACAATCAAGACAGGCACTGCTTCCCACTGACAACAGGGAGCTGAATTTTGCCTTACTGAAAACAGAGCGTCCACGGCGACAACACTTGTCCCGTTGGTGTTGGATCATGTTAATTAAATTACTAATTTTTTGAAATAGTTTTTTTAAGTGAGCATTTGTCACAGATCGTCTACACAGAACTGCAGATTTGAATCTTGAATTTTGCCTACAACATTACTAAATGTAGAACATTGAACTTTGCCTTACATTTTTACTGAAAGAACTTGAACGATTTCAACTTACAGAGCGAGCATCCTGAATAAAACGACAAGCACTGTCTAGTACATTTAGGTTTCATAAGCATACAAACGAACAAAAAAATGAATACACAAAATCGTTATGCAGAGTACAAGATAATTCATTTAAATGTATTGAAACATAACTTAAATTACTTTGCTAAAATATTAGTTCCTGAGTGGTTTATTTTTCCCTTGGACGAACCATACAGTATGATCTGAAGTCGACGCTTCTTAATGCGTTACACGTAAACGAAACCGGGTTCGAGCGTCGAGCGCCGTGTGTCCAAGCAGCCTTAATTTAGAAATGTTGAGTTGAATTAAGTTTGACTGGAACGAAGTGCTGATAAAGCTGGAAATTTAACGAAACACTTAACAACTACGATTGATTCGCCCAAAATTCTAGAAACTGAACACGAGCCTCGGGCGTGTGCGGTTGTTCGCTGCACCAGCTGATCATAAGGCGCGACACGAACTAGAAACACGTGTGACCGTGGCGGTCGTACGGGTGAGGTAGTTCGATGAGTTGGCGTTCCTGTTTTGTTCTTTAATGATGGCTACAGTTTTGAATGAGTATTCATAGAATAGCTTTTCAAATCTAAACGCGATTCTATGCATGTTTAAAGCAATTTTGCTTAAAGAAATCTTTAAGTGATGTTTAAATGAAGTAAAACATTACTAAAATTACAATTTTAAGAAACAAATGCAAGAAAGTAGTTTTGATAAGTTTCTGCTTTGAGATAGCAGAGGAGTAAAATGACAAAAAAAACTAAAAATTTGAGTCACTTTGTCGAAAGGAAAGTTTTTACAATTTCATATAAATTCATGAAGCGTAAATGCATTCTTGCGATAGACGCCACAGTAAAAAATTTTATTTCAACCTTCATATTTTTATTGGATTTTTTTTTGGAGCAAAAATACATTAACCGCGAGTTCAAAGCGGGAAACAAAACCACAGTTCGTGCCCTCGGCAAACCCTGTTTTTTTTTGTACTAAAGCGAAGGGATTTAAAAGAAAACTCATTTACTCATGTTTATTTTACATCTTAGCTCCACACAAACATTTTGCGTGTGATTTATTTTATTCTAAAACAGACTATGTTCTTCCTTGTATTACTCTAGGACATTCTTATTCTGAATAATCCATTCTGAATGTTTCGTCCGGGTGTTCTAGCTTCTGGATTTTCTCACGTAATGTTTCCCGACTGCTATAAAATATTTTTGGAGATGGGGTTTGATGAAAGTTGGCTTTTATACATCAACATTATCTAATCATGCAGCTTCCAAAATTCAATCATAGAAGTTCCGTACACCTGACGCAATAAACAGAAGTGCAGCTGACCCACGGGGGCGCATTTGGAGGCNCAATGGTATCGAGATCATCTTATTTTTCTCTTCATATTCACGCATGGTTTCTATTTATCTACTTATTCATTCATCTAAGGTTCCAGTTTACATTCAAAATCTTGCGGGTTAGCTCCAATACTTCCACTGATGTACTTTCGTTAACGGTTGTTTCACATTTGTGTTGGATTATTGCCAAAATTAAAATTGTTATTTTTCAAGCGCATGATGCATTGACATAAAGTGCTTATTGACGTATACATCATGGATCTCTATAAATAAATAAGAAGAAAAAGACCCCGCCGTTTCAAAGTCTGGTTTAATAGAATCAAATGTCATTTCACACAAATTCTTTTTGTTAAATTATCTTGAATGCTTCAAACACATTTATGTTTCTCAATCAGCAGTAAATGGTTTACCGTTAGGGAGATATTGTGACACGAATGCTATCTGCTATTACGTCAATTTTCTTGGTAATTTTCCTCTTTCGGCCCAATATTTTCGAACCAGTTGTGGCGGAAACATTGCTCTGATTTGCAACTTTAAATAAGTACATATAATAGTCTCTCTGCGTCATGAGCAGTGCTCCAGTTTTTTTAACTTTGAGTGAAATAAAGCCGCTTAGTTTGTTGCTACTCGCTGGAGCACATCCAACATCGACCTACATGTATTTCACCACCCGGTAAATGCTTCCTATGCAACAATGAATAAATTTATAAGGTGATGAAAATTTACTGGATGTGGAGTATTGCTTTCTATCAGGAAGAGGATAAATTATGAATTTAAGTGGGAGGCCTATTACCATGAATATATGTAACAGTTTTATTGCTGTTATTAATGTTCTGTGCTATGAGTGAACGTGCAGACGATAAGCGCATCTAAAAAAACGTTCTCGTCGAGATAAACGTTTACTTGCTCTAAAAAAACGTTCTCGTCGAGATTTCATCTCAATGACGTACGTGATGGGCGGGGCCACATCAGGGATAGGGCGTTGTGGGTACCGTGTAGATTTTTGGGGTAGTTAAAAACTGTGCTCGAGAGTTTCAGGTAGCGCTCATGTCATTTCCATCTACGCATTGGCAGAGAAAGGTACCTAAAGGTAACACTGTGAGCAAAAAAAGTTCGACTTCCAGATCTGGAAATTCGCCTTCACTCATAGTCGTGAGAAGATCTTCGTTTCTGATTTTTCGGTACGTTCAATATCTCTGGTATTTACCTTTGATTATTGTTAATATAAAATAGTACATATGAGGACTGATTGCCAATTTTTAATTTAAACAGGTGTGTTTTATGATGATGATATACTCTGTTACTAGTTCATTGCCTTGATTTCTGTTTGTGATTGAAATTTTTTTAGCCATCGGGTGTCTTGATTAATATTTCAGTGAGGGCTGAGCAGTAGCTCAAAGAATGAACTGCTTTCCCGGCTGACATTTCACGCTATTTGGTAGAATGCATGCTAAACAACCTGTTTGGCGAGTGAATTAACGGACTTTCTGAATTTATTGATTTTAGGTTTAATTTTCAAATCATAATAACACGACATTCGTTCGTAAAAAGGGTGTTGGCGAAAGTAGATTTGGAAGTCAAAGTTTGATAGGTTTTGTTGGAGCAATTGGATTTTCTATGAACTCATTGCAAATGTTTGTCATCGTGAATTTATACAATTTTTTAAATTTTATTTTATTTTATTTATTTTATTTTTCGAGAGAGATAATCTGCGGTAAAGAAAGCAAAACTTGAGCACCGAGGCTGAAATTATTTCATGTCGAGAGAAATGGAGCGGCTGATGCGTGAAGTGCAGAGTGGTAATGCAAGTTGGGTAATTTCTAACCTCGTAGTACATATCAAACTTATACGGTAAACACTCCAAGATGGACTCCTAACAAATTTCGATGCTGTGATTAACAAACATATGGGCAAATGTATACCAAGTCCATTGCTAGCGTACGTAGGGATGTTCCCAAATAAAAACGAAAATGATTCTATTTCGGTGCACGCGGCGCATGGGGCAAACCTAATTTCAAACGTTTAGGTCACAGGCCATCAATCAGTGAAAAAAATCTGAAAAGTACAAAGTAAAAGGTTAAAATAGACTATTTTACAATGAAAAATCTAAAAACAAGCTATAAAATGACATTAATTGCATTTTATAGCTTGTTTTTAGATTTGTCATTGTAATATAGTCTATTTTTACCTTTTACTTTTTACTTTTCAGATTTCTTTTCACTGCTGATGGCCTGTGGCCGAAACGTTTAAAATTAGGTTTTATTCGAATATTTACCTTAAATAATGAAATGATTAAAATAGCTTATCATGCTCTTTCATTTTTAATGTGTAAATGTTTATAGCCAGCTATAGTCTACCAGCTTGAGCCAAGGTGTTTCGAGAAACCCGTCCACACGCGACTTGACCTGTACATTGCGCATAAAAAAGAGTCAATAACTTAAAATGGAACTATACGGTAAAAACTGAGACGTGGTTAGCTGCTGTTTGTTGGTCGTGTAGAATTCGCTTCCCCACGCGTTCAGGAGTTTGGCTTATGAAGGAAATGGAGACCATGATTTAGACAGAGTAATTGTCAAGTGAAAACAGGTAGCCTCTTAATGGAGGGACAGGGAAATCTTGTACGGGGAATATGTTATGAACCATGATGAGAATTTATTGATGTGTGAGCTGTGAGGAACATTACGACTCAGCGTGTAAAAAAATTAATGAAGTTAATTTTGCTTGGATATTATTCGTGAATTATGTTCTTTTTCGATCCCATAGTCATCATGTGAAGAGAACACTTTTCAGTCGAAAGTTTGATACGAGATTCACTTATTTATTCCTGCAGCTAAATTGTTTTCTAATATCATACTTTGTTTCGGCAGCGTATCGGTCACGTGTTTCTCAGCGTCTAATTCACACAGGCACATTACACAGAAAAGGTCGATTCAAAATTGAACTTTTTCATGTCATGGTGACTGGTTTTATAGTGCAGCTGATACAGTTTGTGAGATCAGCTGATACAGTTTGTGAGATCAGCTGATACAGTTTGTGAGATCAGCTGATACAGTTTGTGAGATCAGCTGATGCAGTTTGTGAGATCAGCTGATACAGTTTGTGTGTTTTGGTCTAACATAATCTCACGCAAAGCTCAATTCATTTATAAAAGATATAAGAATCCCATTTGTTAAAATGATGAAAAAATCATGTAAAAGAACTATTTTCCACAAACAATACATCTTTTGAAACATTTATTTATTCATGAAAAATATTAGGTTCCAACTCGAAAGGTTAAAGGCCTTTCATTTTTTCGAAATGGAATAGGTTTTAGATTATCAGACGTATACATTTCAATTTTTCAAATTCTTTTTCGTTTTATTTTTCACTACTTTGTTTTGCACTATTTCGCTCTACCCTTTTTCGTTTTCGCTGTTTCGTTTTTACCGTTTTGTTTTTCACCGTTTCGTCTTCACTGTTTTGTTTTGCGCTGTTTTGTTTTTCACTGTTTCATTTTTCGCTTTTTTAATTTCGTTGTTTTATTTTTCACTGATTTGTTTTTCAGCGTTCGGTTTTTCTCGGTTAGATTTTTAACTTTTCAGTTTTTCACTGTTCGGTTATTTTCTGTTTTATTTTTCGCTGTTTGATTTTCGATGTTCGGTGCTTCGCTTTTTGTTGGGTGCTTCACTGTTTGTTGGGTACTTTGCTGTTTGTTGGGTGTTTTGCTGTTTGTTAGGGGCTTTGCTGTTTGTTGGGTGCTTCACTGTTTGTTTGGAGCTTCACTGTTTGTTGGATGCTTCACTGTTTGTTGGGTGCTTCGATGTTCTGTGCTTCGGTGTAGATTACTTCCTTTTTCAACTTGTATTTTGTTTCATGAACAAATTTCCAATTCACTTTTTCTGCGTGCCGAGGTTCTTGCGAGGAAACATACCTTTGGCGTAGATTTCCCGCTTCTTAAACTCCGTCCTAAATGACACTTTTTTACTCCCTTGTTTTGGAACACCTTTGGTGTGCATAACGAAGCTTGATTGAAGTTACCCCATCTGAAAATAATTGAATAACTTTGTATTCCAGGTACTGAAGAAGAAGAAAGATTCTTAAAATGGCTCCCAATGGTACGTCGAGCACCAAAGCATCTGCAAATGGCACCTCAGGGTCGTCAGGGGAAATTGTCCCCATCAATGGTGGCGATATTTCTAAAAACCATGGAAACTCACAATTGCCATTTGGAAATGACGATCCAAAAAGTGAATTACAGGTAGAATGCAACGGTCAACAAAATTTGTCAAAGTCAAAAATGAGAAAGTTGAAGCAAAAGGAGAAAAAAAGACAAGCGCAGTTACGAGCAAGAGAACAAATGGAAAACCAAGAGCTGTCCTATGCTCCATTGAACTCTGCGATTCGAGATGCGTCAGGACTTACCCTGGAAGAAAATTCGGGTCAAAGTGTACTGAATATTAATATCGCAAAGCAACACGAAAACTTGGTTTCACCATCTAATGAACACCCAAGTTACTCTTTACCGTGCACCGATGGTGACAACGTTAACCCTGCTGGCCAAGTACACCCAGCTCGCAACACGTCGTCGTATATTCCACCTACAGCTCGCTGTGATATCGTAGCGGACAACACTCACTGTTACGGCTCTAACTACTCAATGCCATATTACAATACGGACGCCAACATTCATGGTGCGAGCCAGTATCTTGGCGCACCGAATTTCGCGCCTCAGTATGACGCCACAGCCTTCAACTTTACTCCTGCTGCGGCAAACGCCCCCCAATCCGATGCCACAGCATTCTATCCTAAACAAGGTGGAGCCAACTTTTGTCTTCAAAACGCCACCCGAGGATTCAATTCAACGGAGGTTCCTACATGTATCGCTGTAGCGAGAGCCCAAAATTTAACGCCAGCCCCCGTACACTTCAACCCCCAGGACGACATTAGAACGTTCCTTGATACTGTGGTTCCGGCTCATCCTGCATTTGCGTCAGTTTTAAGATTAAATCTGGCGAAGCAACCGAAAATGGTAAGTTTTTCTTCTAAAAACTGAATTTTTCATCGATGCTTTAGTGAACTCTTAAGAACATAGATGAGCAGCATGTTTACAGAACGTGTGAAGTAGAATGTTCAATTTCTCTCAAAATTGCACACGGAAGTTCATATTTTCTAAGTTCAATGCATGGATTTTCAAATAAAAATTTAAACTCAATAGTCTGCTCACCAACCAGTGGACATCACTTAAGTTTTGTGAATATTTAATCAAAGCTCCATAAAGGCATGATCCAGTTAATGTTCGCTATTATCAAAATTTCGTACTACATTTAACTTTAAATTTGTGTTCAACACTGAACTTCAGCTTAACCAATAGTGATTAAAGTGTTAAATCAATTTCACCAGTAAAAAATGTATATCCAAATTATATGGATGATCACAAAATGTGTCACAAAAGTTTGAGCGTATTTTTATTTTCGCATCTCAATTTATTCTAGCACTGCTCCTCCTGGTTTCGTAGTTCTCAGTAAAGCTTTCTTCGCAAATGAAATAGATTGAGTAACTGACAATTATTGATTTGATTGTCGGCAAATCTGTCAACGTCGGCTACTTCAAGTATCTTGCTTCAAAAATGAGACAATTAACTGAAAATTAAGTCGAAAGATGTTTTTCTTTTCCAGCGACCAGTCACGGATGATCATTTCGGTGAAGCCAACCCGGAAATACTCTTCCCTGGCTGCAGTGAGGAAGGGATTGCAAGTATGGCGTCGGGACCTCAGACAATCCTCCGATACAAATTACTATTCAATTTTAATAGGGGAATTGATGGGGTGATTTTCCGTAATGTTTTCAACGGAGAGCAGGTAGAATGTGCCCTTTTATGCACCTGTTGCTTCATGCAGATGGATAGGAAATGAGGACGATCTACTTAAAAATCATTTCCGAAAATTAAATATGATATTTATTATAACAATTGTTCGCATCTTGATGGGATGTTGCTCTCTGAGCTGGAAGATTATCACTGGGGTGAGCGTAAATTGTAAGACGCCCTCCTCAAATGAACTGTTGTTGCGTACCAAAAATGACTGAATTTACTTCTATCTTTTTGCTGAACTGTTTACATCTTCATGGAAAGCAATTATTGTTCTGACACAGCACGCCAAGTCTTGAAAAAGTTTCATAATTTATTGAGAAAGTTTCATGAATTATACGATTCTGAGCGAGCAAATGATCACTGCCTGTGTTAGTATACTGAAAGTGAAGTGCTGATCCTCAATTAACATCATGTATTTGTAGTAAATTCTGGTTGTTGTTGTCGCTATATTACTTACTTATTTCATGGACTTGACGAATTCGATATTGCCTCATGAATAAATTTTGAAAAGCTGAATTTCGAATTTTTGTCCGAGTAGAAATAAGAAATCGGTTCCAGCACTTGAAATTCCAGCAGAACCGTCACGGGTGTCTTGTCTTGTTTTCAATAAATTGTATTAATATTAAGCATACGTTCATTGGAAATGAGCAATTAAAAATAGGTGCGGTCGATTTTGAAGAAAAATAGTTCTAAAATAACATTATTTAACGGCTCGATCATTTTGGCCAGAGCGAAATTTCAGAGCATGGAATTAAGTCGTAATTCTTTCTAGAGAGCGAAAAATTGCGTATTTCTTGCGCGATCAAGTGAATTTTTTAAATACATTCTATGACTACTGCTTGAGGCAAATTATAGTATTATTAGTTTCCTGAGCGCTACAGATTACGGAAATGTGTCAGTAATAAGTTTCGGATATTGGTATCCACACATTATCGACACAAGCCACTGAGTATCGAGACCAACCAAATATTTATGCGAGAACTCACTGTTATGGTTGAGCGGCGAAATTTCCTTCTGTAGGTGATACAAGGACTTCGGCGTTGATGGACAATGAGAAAATAAAATAAATTCATCATAAAACATGATTCCCATGCAACATTGGAACACAGGCTGTTCGCCACTTGTCCACCATATGCGTAGGATGCAGTAGAACCTCAAGTTGGATTAAGATCTACGAGGCATTGTAGAGATGAACTGTACTACAAAAGTTGCAGACATTTTTGTACAAGTGTCGCATTGAACAGATTGGTACACGGTCTGCTGGAAGAAGCGTACATAGTTTGATGGCGTCCAGGTGACGTCCCGGTAGAAGAGACACGGTACTTCGAATATACTAGCAGGATCTTGACGGTCGATTGGAATATTCGGCTGCAGCGGCGGCGCTTTGAACGTCAAGGAGTTCAGAATTGCCAGTTTGGCCACTTCCTGAGATACTCTAGGTTTCACGACCCTAAAATTGAAATGAAAGTTAATTAGTAAAACAATTAACGCTTGATGATTATTTAACGAACGTGCTCAAATTATCTTCTTGCTAAAATGTACACGGCATCACATAACGTAAAATGTTGTACAATATCTAGTTGGTTTAGCCTCCACAATATCGGCAAATTTGCCGAAACAAGGATGTTCTTCATGGGTAGGCTATAGCTACCGTGCACTTAACTCCAAATAATGCATTGTTAATTGATGGAAATAAGTGAAAATTCATCCCCAATGTGCATACAATGTACAAGTTACCGGAATAAATTTTAATTATTACCTTTTCCTGCAACTAAAATGGGTAGGCTAAAGCTAGCCTCCTTTTCTAAAACGCATGTAGTCCCACGTGCGAGTATTTACAGACTTTTGAATTTATATTTCCCAGAACTCAATAGCTGAGAGCCTTTCACTCGTATAGTACAGTATTTATTCGAGAGCTGCCTAATTTTGAATTCCCTACATTTTTTTACTTAGTTGTGCGACAAGAATTTCTCCGATTTACAACAATTTCCAATTTTTCTTAAATTGGTTGTTGCACTCCACATCTCATTCAAAATAATGGCCGGAAAAAAAAAGAAATTAAACACGAATGAAAAAGTTATTATACAGCCCAGCTATGGAACTTCGGAGGGGGTGATATGCGATGTGAATTTTTAGTTTGGAAAATTTTAATCAAAATATGATTTGTTAACTTAAGGTAAGTAAGGTCAGGTCAATACGTAAGAATTCGAAAATATATATTCAGGAACGCACATTAGTGTTTCACATCAACTATTATCTGCCAAATGACCGATCTACTTTATGTCTGTACATGTGCTTGTATATTACTTAGTTTTTCTACAAACAGTGGCCATTGAGTAGATGAATGGTCATGCGGTATAACTCAGGGCCTGTAATAAATATACTTTCAATGTGTTTTATATTGACCTAACCAATAATCGTCTAACCAAACATAAGCAAATTGATACAAATTTGAAGTTTTTTGTTGTT
>JACJUY010004672.1:4987-17816 GCA_014220935.1 Platorchestia sp. MABIK
GTCTAGGAAGCTCTGAACCGCCAAAGACGCTTTTTTGGCTTTTAGGAACCTCTCAACCTCCATAGACGCTTTTTTAGGGTCTAGGAAGCTCTCAACCGCCAATGACGCTTGTTAGGCGTCTAGGAACCTCTCAACCGCCAAAGACGCTTTTTTGGCGTCTAGGAACCTCTCAACCGCCATAGACGCTTTTTTGGCGTCTAGGATCCTCCCAACCGCCAAAGACGCTTTTTTGGCGTGTAGGAAGCTCTCAACCGCAAAAGACGCTCTTTTGGCGTCTAGGAAGCTCTCAACCGCCAAAGACGCTTGTTAGGCGTCTAGGATGCTCTCAACCGCAAAGGACGCTCTTTTGTTGTCTATGAAGCTCTCAACCGCCAATGAACGCTCATTAGGCGTCTAGGAACCTCTCAAACGCCAGAGACGCTTTTTTGGCGTGTAGGAAGCTCTCAACCGACAAAGACGCATTTTTGGCGTCTTGGAATCTGTCAAACCCCATAGACGCACTTTTGGCGTCTAGGAAGCTCTCAATCGCCAAAGACGCTTTTTAGGCGTCCAGGAACCTCTCAACCGCCAATGACGCTTTTTTGGCGAGTAGGAAGCTCTCAACCGCAAAAGACGCTGTTTTAGCGTCTTGGAGTCTCTCAAACGCCAAAGACGCTCTTTTGGTGTCTAGGAAGCTTTTAACAGCCACAGACGTTTTTTGGCGTCTAGGAACCTCTCAACCGCCAAGGACGCTTTTTTGACGTCTAGTAGCCTCTCAACCGCCTGCGACGCTTTTTTGGCGTCTAGGAAGCTCTCAACCGATAAAGACGCTTTTGTGGCGTCTAGGAACCTACAATCGCCATAGACGCTTTTTTGGCGTCTAGGAAGCTCTCAACCGCCAAAAGCGCTCTTATGGCTTTAAGAACCTCTCGAACGCCTATGACGCGTTTTTGCGTCTATGAAGCTCTCAACCGCCAACGACGCTTTTTAAGCGTCTAGGAGGCTCTCATCCGCAAAAGACGCTTTTTTGGCGTCTATGAAGCTCTCAACAGCCGTGGACGCTTTTTTGACGTCTAGGAACCTCTCAACCGCCAAGGACGCTTTTTGGACGTCTAGGAACCTCTCAACCTCCGGAGACGCTTTTTTGGAGTCTAGGAAGCTCTCAACCGCCAGAGACGCTTTTTTGGCGTCTAGGAAGCTCTCAACCGCCAAAAGCGCTCTATTGGCCTCTATGAACCTCTCGAACGCCTAAGACGCGATTTTGCGTTTATGAAGCTCTCAACCGCCAAAGACGCTTTTTTGGCGTCTAGGAAGCTCTTAACCGCCAAAGACGCTCCATTGGCGAATAGGAACCTCTCAAACGCCAAAGACGCTTTTTTGGTGTCTAGGAACCTCTCAACCGCCATAGACGCTTTTTTGGGGTCTGGGAAGCTCTCAACCGCCAATGACGCTCTTTAGACGTCTAGGAACCTCTCAACCGCCAAAGACGCTTTTTTGGCGTCTAGGAACCTCTCAACCGCCAGAGACGCTTTTTTGGCGTCTAGGAACCTCTCAACCGCCAAAGACGCTTTTTTGGCGTGTAGGAAGCACTCAACCGCCAGACGCTTTTTAGGCGTCTAGGAAGCTCTCAACCGCCAAAGACGCTCCATTGGCGTCTAGGAACCTCTCAAACGCCATGGACGTTTTCTTGGCGTCTAGGAAGCTCTGAACCCCAAAAGACGCTTTTTTGGCGTCTAGGAACCTCTCAACCGCCATACCCGCTTTTTGAGGTCTAGGAAGCTCTCAACCGTAAATGACGCTCTTTAGGCGTCTAGGAACCTCTCAACCGCCAGAGACGCTTTTATGGCGTCTAGGAACCTCTCAACCGCCAGAGACGCTTTTTTGGCGTCTACGAAGCACTCAACCGCCAATGACGCTCATTAGTCGTCTAGGAACCTCTCAACCACCAAAAACGCTCTTTTGGCGTCCAGGAACCTCTCGAACGGCACAAAGATGCTTTTTGGCGACTTGGAAGCTCTCAACCGCCAAAGACGCTTTTTAGGTGTCTAGTAACCTCTCAACCGCCAAAGACACTTCTTTGGCGTGTAGGAAGCTCTCAACCGCCAGAGACGCTTTTTAGGGGTCCACTAACCTCTCAACCGCCACAGACGCTTTTTTGACATCTAGAAAGCTCTCAACCGCCAAAGACAGTCCATTGGCGTCTAGGAACCTCTCAAACGCCATAGACGCTTTTTTGGCGTCTAGGAAGCTCTGAACCGCCGAAGACTCTTTTCCGTGTCTAGGAATCTCTCAAACGCCAAAGACGCTTTTTTGGCGTATAGGAAGCTATCAAACGCCATAGACGCTTTCTGGCGTCTAGGAACCTCTAAACCGGCATGGACGCTTTGTTGTCGTCTGGAAACCTTTCAACCTCAAGAGACGCTTTTTTAGCGTCTAGGAAGCTCTCAACCGCCAAAGACGCTCTATTGGCGTCTAAGAACCTCCCAATCGCCATAGACGCTCTTTTGGCGTCTAGGAACCTCCCAAACGTCATAAAACTTTTTTGGCGTTTAGGAAGCTCTCAACCGCCATTGACGCTCTTTTAGCGATTAGGAACCTCTCAACCGCCAAAGACGCTCTTTTGGCGTCTAGGAACCTCTCCACCGCCAAAGACGCTCTTTTGGCGTCTGAGAACCTCTCAACTGTCAAAGACGCTTTTTTGGCGTCTAGGAAGCTCTCAACCGCCACAAACGCTCTTTTGGCGTCCAGAAACCTCTCGAACGCCATAGACGTTTTTTGACGTCTATGAAGCTCTCAACCGCCATGGACGCTTTTTTGACGTCTAGGAACCTCCCAACCGCCAAAGTCGCTTTTTTAGCGTCTAGGAACCTCTCAAACGCCAGAGACGCTTTTTTGGCGTCTAGGAAACTCTCAACCGCCATAGACGCTTTTTTGGCGTCCAGGAACCTCTAACCGCCATAGACGCTTTTTTGGCATCGAGGAAGCTCTCATCCGCCCAAGACGCTCTTTTAGCGTCTAGGAAGCTCTCAACCGCCAAAGACGCTTTTTTGACGTCTAGGAACCTCTCAACCGCCTGAGACGCTTTTTTGGCGTCTATGAAGCTCTCAACCGCCACAGACGCTCTTTTGGCGTTTAGGAACCTCCCAACCGCCAAAGACGCTTTTTTGGCGTCTAGGAACCTCTCAAACGCCTAAGACGCTTTCTTGGCGTCTAGGCAGCTCACAACCTCCATAGACGCTTTTTTGGCGTCCAGGAACCTCTCGACCGATAAAGACGCTTTTTTGGCGTGTAGGAACCTCGCAACCGCCAGAGACGCTCCATTGGCGTCAAGGAACCTCTCAAACGCCATAGATGCTTTTTTGAGGTCTAGGAAGCTCTCAACCGTAAATGACGCTCTTTAGGCGTCTAGGAACCTCTCAACCGCCAAAAACGCTTTTTTGGCGTCTAGGAACCTCTCAACCGCCAGAGACGCATTTTTGGCGTCTACGAAGCTCTCAACCGCCAATGACGCTCATTAGGCGTGTAAGAACCTCTCAACCGCCAAAAACGCTCTTTTTGCGTCTAGGAACCTCTCGAACGGCACAAAGATGCTTTTTTGGCGACTTGGAAGCTCTCAACCGCCAAAGACGCTTTTTAGGCGTCCAGGAACCTCTCAACCGCCACAGAAGCTTTTTTAGCTTCTAGGAAGCTCTCAACCGCCAAAGACGCTCCATTGGCGTCTAGGAACCTCTCAACCGCCACAGAAGCTTTTTTGGCGTCTAGGAAGCTCTGAACCGCCAAAGACTCTTTTTAGGCGTCTAGGAACCTCTCAACCGTAAAAGACGCTTTTTTGGCGTGTAGGAAGCTCTCAACCGCCAAAGACGCTTTTATGGTGTCTATGAAGCTCTCAACCGCCAATGACGCTCATTAGGCGTCTTGGAACCTCTCAACCGCCTAGACGCTTTTTTGGCGTCTAGGAAGCTCTCTTCCGCCAAAGACGCTCTTCTGGCGTCTAGGAAGCTCTCAACCGATAGAGACGCTCTTTTGGCGTCTAGTAACCTCTCTACCGCCAAAGACGCTCTTTTGGCGTCTAGGAATCTCTCAAACGCCATAGACGCTTTTTGGCGTCTAGCAAGCTTTTAACCGCCAAAAACGATTTTTTGGCGTCTAGGAACCTCTCAATCGCCATGGACGCTTTTTTGACGTCTAGGACCCTCTCAACTGCCGAAGACGCTTTTTTGGCGTCTAAGAAGCTCTCAACCGCCACAGACGCTCTTTTTGCGTCTAGGAGTCTCCCAACCGCCAGAGACGCTCTTTTGACGTCTAGGAAGATCTCAACCGCCAAAGGCGCTCTTTTGGCGTCTAGGAATCTCCCAACCGCCAAGGACGCTTTTTTGACGTCTAGGAAGCTCTCAACCGCCAAAGACCATTTTTTGGCGTCAAGGAACCTCTCAACCGCCGGAGACGCTTTTTTGGCGTCTAGGAAGCTCTCAGCCGCCACAGACGCTCTTTTTTCGTCTAGGAACCTCCCAACCGCCAAAGACGCATTTTTGGCGTCTAGGAACCTCCCAAACGCCAAAGACGCTTTTGCGGCGTCTAGGAAGCTCTCAACCGCCAGAAACGCTATTTTGGCGTCTAGGAACCTCTCGAACGCCAATGACGCTTTTTTTGCGTCTATGAGGCTCTCAACCGACAAAGTCGGTTTTTAGGCGTCTAGGAAGCTCTCAACCGCCAAAGACTCTCTTTTGGCGTCTAGGAAGTTCTGAACCGCCAGAGACGTTCTTTTGGCGTCTAGGAACCTCTCAACCGCAAAAGACGCTCTTTTGGCGTCTAGGAACCTCTCAAACGCCAGAGACGCTCTTTTGACGTCAAGGAACCTCTCAACCGTCAAAAACGTTTTTTTGGCGTCTAGGAACCTTCAACCGCCATAGACGCTTTTTTGGCGTCTGGGAAGCTCTCAACCGCCGAAGACTAGGAAACGACATAGACGCTTTTTGGCGTCTATGAACCTATCAAACTCCAAAGACGCTTTTTTGGCGTCTAGGAACCTCTCAACCGCCAAAGACGCTTTTTTGGCGTCTACGAAGCTCTCAACCAACAAAAATCTATTTAGGCGTCTACGAAGCTCTCAACCGCCAAAGACGCTTTTTAGGTGTCTAGGAACCTCTCAACCGCCAGAGACGCTTTTTTGGCGTCTAGGAACCTCTCAACCGCCAAAGACGCTTTTTTGGCGTCTACGAAGCTCTCAACCGCCAAAGACGCTTTTTAGGCGTTTAGGAACCTCTCAACCGCCAAAGACGCTTTTTTGGAATGTCGGAACCTCTCAACCGCCATGGACACTTTTTTGACGTCTAGGAACCTCTCAACTGCCATAGACGCTCTTTCGGCGTCTAGGAAGCTCTCAACCGCTAAAGACGCTCTTTTGGCGTCTAGGAATCTCCCAACCGACGAGGACGCTTTTTGACGTCTAGGAAGCTCTCAACCGCCAAAGACGCTTTTTTGGCGTCATGGAACCTTATGCCGCACCAGTGGATAGAGATACTTCCGGCGAGCTGCGACGTTTACTGATGTCAATGTTGTTACAAGGTGGGAAGCGGTCCAAATGCGGCTCTGAAGGCCCCGCACCTAAATTTATACGTGGAAAACTGCTGATGCAGCACCCGCACTGCGACACTCGCACCGAGGGCGTTGTACTGACGCATGTACGAACGAATGCACGCACATAATGCACGCACATACCTCCCCCACCGTAGGATTTAGCGCCAACCCACAAAAACGCTCGAATCAAAAATTCAAAACCAAATTCAATTATCAAAACATCAAGTTAAACTCGCACAGCTCATTAACGCCACAACAATGATAAAATTGGCCTAGCAAAAAACAGCAGATATTAAAACTGAAAAACTAAATAACGCGTCAAGCTAAAATAGATAAAAGGGTACGCAAGCAAAAATATGAATTCCCCTTTATATCAAAACAAACGTAAAACTAGCTGCTACGCAAAACACGTATATAATGCAAAAAGAAAAATACATACATGAGTAGTGCAAGATCCCCAAATGTAACTGGTATATGAAAAACTACACCAAAGCTCACTGTTACACATCGTACCGTAAATATGCAAAGAAGTACTGAATACCAAATTTAATTCGAACATGTCATAAAAGCAATTGAAATAAAACGCATTAAAGAGTAAATATTAGTCGTGTTATAATATTATCCCCCTTGAACAAAAATAACGCACAATTATTTGATTCAAAACCATCCGAAAACTGGAAACCAAAATACAAAAAACAAAAACAAAGTTTTGAGGTTCAAAAAGAAATTTAAAATTGCAACCCCAACCAAAAACGAATCTACTGCAACAGCATAGAATGCTTGCTACCAGACACGCAATGTATAAAGAACTTTTAAAATTAAAACAACGAAGTTAGCACAGACCGCCATTTCAAAAAAAACTATAAACAACAATCACTAAATTGTAAGGTGGTTACCTATGCTAAAATGCTAAAAGCGAAACAACACGAAAACGAAAAATGGCAGCGCAAGCAAATAAAATAAAAGAAAATGCCTTTTTCCGCATAATTAAACATTAGAATGAATTTCCGTTTAAACAAATCACATAACATTTACTAGGCATTGAATAATATCGCAAAGAAACGAATTGGCTCTATCAACTACAACCAATCAATTCACGAAAAAAACTCAATTGGTAGTTTAGGGTAAATTTGTTTTCATAACATTGTTTATTTCAAACACTTCTGGAGAATGCTTCATTTGAACTAGCATTGAATAATGAAAACAAGGGAAACACGAAATACTGCTGCGCATATTCAAAAATTTCGAATGCTAAAGAGTTACAAGCACTAGAAAATGTTTGATCACAAGTAGAAATTAATACAAAGACATATCAGCAGAAAATAATCTCAACCTTCGAATAAATCAGTCGATTCTGAGTACGCTAATTTTCATTAACATATGAACGACTTGAATTCGCCGACATAAAACAGAAATAAGTCAGAAGCCAATACACCAAAAACAAAAGTAATAAATTATATTTAACGAATGACAGTAATTTATCGCAAAGAAAATTTTTTGGAAACTGCCAAATATTGGAGAAATCATAACCGAAAATCATACATCATATTGTGAATCAAACAGACAATTATTAACGGAAGTTAAAGTTATGGTTATAATACGCTTGATTAAAGACGTCTAACACGGATTAAATACGACTAAATATTTGTTAATAACGCTTAAATATACGCTTTTAAAATAGTATCAAAACACTTTAACTACGTAGGTTCTTCAAGGAAACTTTGAGAAACTTTACATAAAAGCCACAAATGGTTGAAAAAGTGTACTACAAAACGCAATAATTTATGAAAACACCGTTTAATTTTCCAAACACCGTTGGTAAAAGCATTTAAGATTCAATTTTAAATGTTCAATCACTGATGAATTCAACAAAAAAACTTTGAAGGCAAAAATGATTATTCAGAAACTACGAATAACAACAACTTTCGTATTGTTGACGCGGGCACAACTGCCCCATGTACAGATATCACGTTACCGTGTTCCAAGATGCAGTGTTACCACTCGCACACTCGCGACCATAATTTGTTTGAATTAACTGCGCGCGGAGCTTAACTGTCGTCAAGCTCGCCTATGTTGTTGACAATTTCTCGGGCGCCAAGCTGTCAGGGCCGGACACCGCACATGTACAGTGCGTGTAGGCATCACGTGTTTAATACGTAACTTGCCCGTACTCGCTATTTTTCCTCGCTTTCACAGCAATGCGAAGCTGAAATGGAAACGAAAACAAAGAACTGATTAGCATGGCCTCAAATGAAACAATATCGAAAACAACAACATTAACGTTACAATTTTAAAATGACAATAATAAATGAAACAACTAAAGTATCAACGTGAACGCCGCCCAGGTCCTCGAGCAGATACGCTCGCTGTTGAGCTACCGCATGAGAAATACCTGAGTCAGCACTCCGCCTGCACAGCTTGCATATGCCCTTGCTGTGTAAGCAACAAGTGGAAAGGGAGCTTGCTCAAACAGTGTTGCCATGCACCGACAATGGCACTGGCCACTTCCAATAGCCAATTCAAAAGATTAGCATTTCCTCGTGTGCGAAATTTAGTACATGAATGCACACATTGTAGAAATCTATGTGCAAGATCGTCAATGCTACTTTCAGCGACAGATCGCCTTCAATATTCACGTGCTGCTTTTGCACATGAACATTAAATTTTGTTATACTGTACTTGTTATACTGTTACACTGTAAACAGCTACTTTATGCTTTACATATCGCGTTACATTAATGCCTTCATCAAAATCAAGAACTCAAGCATATACGTGGTTAAAAAGAAGCATAAGCAAATACAACAGAAAACATAGCTGAATACATAAGAAACATACGTAAGAATATACCTTTTTACGGTACACGCACATGAATAGTTGTCAATGGTAAAAATCAATGTTGACGTTAATTGCTCTGAATTTTAATCGTTCAATCAGTTGTAATGAGTCTCATGGAAAGTTTTGTGGACTTGACGGCAATTTGCATTCTTTTACGATGGATATTTTACAAATTTCATGGCCTAAAACTAAATAGCAACGTGCAACCGTCCAAACATGAGTCGTAAAGTTCACATGTCATATTATACAGGATAAAACAAGATTCATATTACTTTCACTTTCTGTCATATTACTTTACTAATTCTACCAAGTCACAATGGCATCGTCAATAGAGGTCTTGAGTACGCTCGCACCGAACGTACGTGCGGCGTCTGAGTCAGCATTCGCTCAAGTCAGCATTCTGCGTGCTGCTGCGTGCACCTCGTGAAGCTGTCTATTTCTCGTTACTCTTATCTAATTACCAGACCACCACGTGTGGTTAATTACCGGGCTCCATTCGCCTCTCATTATTTATCATTAAACAACTTCTCATCCTCATAATTCTCATAATTCTCTGTTCATCAACACAAGTACAACGGCAAACTGCAATGCTAACCTCTGACCGTCAATGTATCAATGGTATTCTATTTTTCACCACTGGTTTTATGAATCAAAGTCATTGGCCCATTGAAATCTACGGTACATCATCACTGTCTTTCTCATTAATCACTTATTTAATAGCTTCTCTTATTTTACTCTCGTATTTCGTCTTGCTCGCGCTCAGCAATGACCTCGGACATCAACAGAATAACATCCACCATTATTTACTTCACTCGGAAGAGTATTTTTACTCCTTCCTACTTTTATTTATCTTTAATTCTCGAAGTCACATAGCATCTTTCATCATTATTTATTATTCTCGCTTGGTACTTCTTCAATTCGCCAGCACAATGGCAACCGCAATCGACAATGAAAGCTTATCTCAACGCTTATTCACTTGTCTGCGTTGATTCAATATTATTACCTCGCTGGTAAATTTACCTGGTACTATTAAACCATTTCCCAGATATATCCACAGCCTTCACTGGCGTTTACCTGGTACTATTAAACCATTTCCCAGATTTCCACAGTGAACAACGATTGCTCGTCTTTTAGTTTTTTCCACGTCTTTCTTTAGGTTCTCTCGCTGCCCCGCAGCAGTTCGCCTCGCCTTTTCTAGGCACTCGCCTTTATCTAGGCTACTTTTTTCCTTCGCGCCATTTTCTAGGCTGCTTATTGCTCTCTGCTTTTTTATGCCTGCTCTGGGCACTCACGTCTGTCATCAGACACTCTGTATTATTTACGGTATTTAAGAATACCTCTCTCTTACTTTAATGCAGCGAGTCTTTCGCAACACTTTTCTTATTCTCAAACGCTAGAACGTTTAGTTTTACAAAGGTCTTCAGCGTTACCTTTGGGCAAATTGGAACGCACTTTCCCCCACCAGAAACATCCTAACAGACTCATCCAGCAAGTAAACTCGAATATGAACGTCAAAAATGACACAATAAATCTTTAAAACATAGTCACGCCACTAAACTACTCAGACTTACGGCTCTGGTTACCGATTACACTGTGGCTATTACTGACTCTGTTTTTCTAACGTTTGTATCTCTGTTACTCTCTAAATGTCACCTTTGCAGTCACGACAAATACGACAAATGCTCTTCCAACCCGCACAATTTAGCAGAGTCCACTGTACGACACTAGGTTTGCGACAGATTTCATTGTGTTATTAGTGGCAATAAACATGTTCTGCATCATTGCAACAAGCTAAAGAAAACATCTGGACGAACTGCGTGGCATGCACGGTAAACTATGGCTCTGTCACCAATAGATCGACTAGTTCAGGCGGTCTAGAATGCTCGGACCGTAACTTAATTTTAGCGAAATCATAGTAGGGTAGATTACTCTGTACTAAATCAGTAACGATAGTAACATTATTTACTAATTCACTCGGTCCAACAATTCCGGGCATATTCACTCGATCAGTTTCGTGGCTAGATGTTACACATGTTACGTCACTGCTCAACACTGATTAACAACAGCTCAATCGCAAATCTATAAAACGGTCATTAATAAAAATACAAAAATAAACAACAAATCCAAATTACCTCCACGAATACTCGTATAAAATATGGAAGTAGAAAAGTTACTGCTGTCACTCACTTTAAAACAACAGCTCTCTTAAGCTCTTAAAAAACATCTCACGTCTAAGGGTTCATTGAAAACACCTCGCTCACTCGGTCTCACTGCAGTGCAGCCTTGGTTTGGCCTGACGCCTGCCCGCATTGGCTAATGCAAAAACAAAAAAACTGCCAAGCAAAAACTCTACCACCGCCGCTGCACACTGCCTGCTTACGGTCAATGAAAATATAGACTGCGACGGTACTATAACACGTATAACAGTTCCTGTTGCTGCTTTACTTATCTTAAATTGTAGTTTTAGTTGTCGCACGATCTCCGTGGTCGTTGCAGGCGATGCACTATTCCTCCTTCGTCCGTAGCACGAAGATTACGGAGCCGTAGAACGGCCGAAAAACCACGTCGCACTGCAGCTCTGTAGTCGCCCGCAGATCTCTGAAGGTCTCCGTAGACGCTGCTTCTATTCTCGGATTACTGATACTCAAATGTTCCTGCAGCTTCTCGTTGCAGCCGTCGTAATTCCGTTCGTCACCAGACGATCGTCATGTTAGGTCTCTTGATTGCCCGTCGATTTGCTGTAATCACAAGATCTTCTTCTTCACAATCCTCTGCAGATTTCTTCACAGCTTTCGGCACAAATCTGTACGTCGGTCCGTCGAATCTGGCCACCAATATGCCGTACCAGAGGATATAGAAACTTCGGGAGAGCTGCGACGTTTACTGATGTCAATGTTGTTACAAGGTGGGAAGCTGTCCAAATGCGGCTCTGAAGACCACGAACCTTAATTTATACGTGGAAAACTGCTGATGTAGCACGAGCACTGCGACACTCGCACCAAGGGCGTTGTACTGACGCATGTACGAACGAATGCACGCACATAATGCACGCACAACCTCTCAACCGCCGAAGACGCTTTTTTGTCGTATAGGAAGCTTTCAACCGCCAAAGACGTTCTTTTGGCGTCTAGGAACCTCTCGAACGCCAAAGACGCTTTTTAGGCGTCTAGGGAGCTCTCAACCGCCATAGACGCTTTTTTGGCGTCTAGAAGCTCTCATTCGCCAGAGACGCTCTTTTGGCGTCTAGGAAGCTCTCAAAAACAGAGACGCTCTTTTGGCGTCTAGAAACCCCTCAACCGCCATAGACTCTTTTTTGGCGTAAAGCAAGCTCTCAACCGCCAAAGACGCTCTTTTGGCGTCTATGAATCTCTCAAACGCCAAAGACGCTTTTTGGCGTCTAGGAAGCTTTAAACCGCCAAAGACGCTTTTTTGGCGTCTAGGAACCTCTCAACCGCCGGAGACGCTTTTTTGGCGTCTAGGAAGCTCTCAACCGCCACAGACGCTTTTTTGGCGTCTAGGAACCTCCCAACCGCCATAGACGCTTTTTTGGCGTCTAGGAACCTCTCAAACGCCAAAACGCTTTTTTGGCGTCTTGTAAGCTCTCAACCGCCATAGACGTTTTTTTGCCGTCTAGGAACCTCTAAACCGCTGAAGACGCTTTTGTGGCGTCTGAGAACCTTCAACCGCTAAAGACGTTGTTTTTGCGTCTAGGAAGCTCTCAACCGCCGAAGACGCTCCATTGGCGTCTATGAACCTCTCAAACGCCATAGACGCTTTTTTGGCGTCTAGGAAGTTCGGAACCGCCAAAGACGTTTTTTGGCGTCTAGGAACCTGTAAACCGCCATAGACGCTTTTTGGCGTCTACGAAGCTCTCAACCGCCAAAGACGCTTTTTAGGCGTCTAGGAACCTTTCAACCGTTAATGACACTTTTTTGGCGTGTAGGAAGCTCTCAACCGCAAGAAACGCTCTTTTGGCGTCTAGGAACCTCTCGAACGGCACAAAGATGCTTTTTTGGCAACTTGGAAGCTCTCAACCGCCAAAGACGCTTTTTGGGCGTCTTGTAAGCTTTCAACCGCCAAAAACGCGTTTTGGGCGTCTAGAAAGCTTTCAACCGCCAAAGACGCTTTTTGGGCGTCTAGGAAGCTTTCAACCGCCAAAGACGGTTTTTGGGCGTCTAATAAGCTTTCAACCGCCAATGACACTTTTTTGGCGTATAGGAAGCTTTTAACCGCCAAAAACTCTTTTTGGGCGTCTAAAAAGCTTTCAACCGCCAAAGACGCTTTTTGGGCGTCATGGAAGCTTTCAACCGCCAAAGACGCTTTTTGACCGTCTAGGAAGCATTCAACCGCCAAAGACGCTTTTTGGGCGTCTAGGAAGCTTTCAACCGCCACAAACGCTTTTTGGGAGTTTAGGAAGCTTTCAACCGCCAAAGACGCT